>QEOT01123304.1:0-55191 GCA_003123785.1 Pterocarya stenoptera | reverse complement strand
TCCTCTCCTTCTATTAATGCAATAACTTCGAACGCTTTTTCTGGTATACTCTCTCACAATATTAATCATTCTATTTTTTCTTCCTTTGTTCCACAACATCTAATTCCTTTGATTCAAATTGTTGGATCCTTGACACGGAAATCACAGATCATATAGTTCCTTCCATTGATTGTTTTACCTCTATTATCAATACTATAAATTTCTCTATTAAGCTTCCGAGTGGTCAATCTATGTCTATCACACATATTAGCTCTGTTCCAATCTCTGAACATCTTATTTTAAATGATGTTCTTTGTGTTCCTTCCTTCACATTCAAATTAATCATTATTAGTAAACTTACTTAGTCACTCACTTGTTATTTTTTGTTTTCTTCTAACCTTTATTTCATTTAGGACTTGACTCATTGGAGGCTGATTGGAGTGGGTAGATAGCAAGGAGGCCTTTATATACTGTAGCAACCAGGCTCTTTTTTTTCTAAACCTACCTTTTTACCTATCTGATATAATGCATGCTCTCTTAATAGCATGCCTATACATACTTGTTTTGTATCATCCAAGTACTCATTGTTTGAACTTTGGCATAATAGACTTGGTCATCCTTCTAATTCAAGGATGTTGTTTGTGAATAAATTTGTTCCCAATCTTTATGTTCCAAATGATCTCTGTATGATTTGTCCATTAGCTAAAAAAAAAAAAAAAAAAAAAAAATTTCCTTCCCTGATACTGCTCATCTATCTGATGCTCCATTTGGCCTTGTACATTGTGATGTTTATGGACCATATTCTAATCCTATTGTTGAAGGTTACAGATTTTTTTTTTTTTTTCTATTGTTAATGATTTATCTCGTGCCACATGGGTCTATCTTCTTAAACATAAGTTTGAAGTGCCACCAATCATTAAAAATTTCTTTAAAATGATCAAAACTCAATTTAGTCTTAAGATAAATACATTTTGCACTAATCATGGTACAAAATTTTCTATTTCCCCATTTTTTTAATTCCAAAGGTATTTTACAACAACGTAGCTATGTTGAAGCTCCACAACAAAATTCTATTATGGAGAGAGCATCAGCACATGATACTTAATGTAGCCTGAGTCTTAATGTTTCAATCTCACTTACTTATTCATTTTTGGGGTGAAGTCATTTTAACAATCACTTACATTATTAATATGTTACCTACTCCAATCTTAAACCATAAATCCCCTTTTGAAATTCTTTTAAATCTTCCCTTTCATATGATCATTTAACGACATTTAGTTGCTTGTGTTTTGCTTCAACTCTATAAAGATCTAGAACCAAATTTGATCATAAAGCTCGTGCTTGTGTCTTTCTTAGTTATCCCTTTAGAATCAAAGGATATAAACTTATTGATCTCAATGCAAGTCAATGTTATGTTTGTAGACATGTTTTTCATGAACATGTTCTCCCTTTCATGTCCAAGATTTTTCTTATTTCCCTTTTACAAGTCTTCCTTTTCCTTATACATCTTCAACATTAGATTCAATTTTTATGCTCTCAACAATGAATCATTCTAATAACTCTTCTAATGATCCACCATCATTAGAACATTCAATTTCTCTTCATGTTTCTCATATTGACCCTCAACCTACCACCTCTCCAATAATTCCTTACACTCCTCGAAGATCCACCAGAATCAGAAGAGTCCACGTTGTTGGTGTGCTGTCGCAAGCAATCAAAAAGAAAACTTATACTCCTAAAAATACATGTAGTAGTACAAGTAAGGATCGTTCTCATAGATAGTATTTAGCCTAGTTTCATGCCACGTGAACAAGGATGGAGGGTTTGAATATAACGAAAACAATTTTAACAAGAACAACTAAGGAATAATTCAAATTAAAGTATCAAAATCAATCAAAAGAACAAACCTTAGTCTAAGTCAACATCCACCATCAGAGTTTTACAACTAATCATCGATGCAAGTATATATTAATTCATACTTTGAATATTCACCGTTGAAATTATTTTCATATCTCTCATTAGTCGCAGTTAATTAAAAGATAAGCGATCTAATTAACCTTAACTACTAAACAACCCTAGACAAGCGCTAAAGGTTTAATCGAGTAGCAGCCTTAAGAATTAGAGAGATCGATGAAGCTAAACAACACAAGCACAAGCAATTACATTTCATTTCGTCGAGCATTCTTCCTAAGATCTAATAATTTTTAACGCAATAAATCATTAAATCTTAGTTGCTTTACAAATTAGAAGGATCAATAATTACGGATTTGATATCTAATTTAGTAGTAGATTGCAACGAATAATAAACTAGTAATTAAACGAGACAATCATGATAATAGTCACAGAAGAACATCGGATACTCAAAGCATAAATTGAACACTAAAAACAAGTTAGATCTCACAATTTTATTGATTCTGAGGCTTCCGTTTCCTTCGATCAATTATGAAAGTTTAGCCACGCAAGGCCATGATGAAAACTCAAATGAGAAGTTGGAGAAAAGGGCAAGGAGATGCACGTCTGATGATTCCCCCCGGTATTAGAATCCTCCCAAATCTCCTAAAATATTCTAAATGTTATCCTAAAATAACAATATCCAAATCTGACTAATTAAGGAAAATATTAAAAATAAAATAAATTCCTAATATAACTAGAAAAGTGGTGTTTTCCAGCTGGAAATTTTGTGCACCAAATCTCAAAACGTCCGAAGTTAAATCTCATATTTGAATTGCACGATAAGGAACGTTCCAAAACGTCAGCAATGCAGGTGCGTCAACTTCAAGGCCGATTTCGACCTTGATTCAGCCAGTATATCTCAAAATGCAAAACATGAAAGTTGTATATATTTTTCTTTGTGTTCCATATAATTTTGAATCATCTCAATCAGAGCTTGGATGAGAGAGTTATGCCCAGATCATGAAGTAATGTCGAAATTGTCTAAAATCGCCCAATAGCTTCATTTTGCATTTAACGACTCCATTTGCATCCTAAATAAAAATATAAGAATAATGAGTACATTTAAGCACCAAATAAGTATAAAAGACTAAACATTAAGGGAGAACAATATGACACTTTGCATTCATCAGTTACTTGCAAAATTTTCATTGTAATTCTTTTTCATCTACTCACTCTTCATCAGATCCTCTACTAGGCTCTTCTTCTTCCTCTCCTTTGACTCACACCAAATATGATATTTCACACTTTCTTTCTTATGCCCGTCTTTCTTCTACTCATAAATATTTTGCCTTGCCCATCACTATTGATTCTGAACCTGAGTTCTATCATTAAGCAGTTAAGCATTCTTATTGGAGAGATGCTATGACTGCTGAGATTACAGTTCTGGAAAATAATAATACATGAACTATTACTTCTCTACCTCCTGAAAGAAAATCCATAGGTTGTAAATGGGTCTACAAAATTAAGTATCGTGCTGATAGTTTCATAGAACGTTACAAGACGAGGTTAGTTGCTAAGGGTTATACCTAAAAAGAAGATCTAGACTATTTTGAGACTTTTTCTCTAGTAGCTAAAATGGTTACTGTTAGAACATTACTAACTATTGTTGTTGTCAAGGGTTGGCATCTTACTCAACTTAATGTTAATAATGCTTTCTTGCATGGAGATTTATCTAAAGAAGTGTATATGAAACTGCCTCCTAATTTTAATGTTAAAGGGGGGTCCAAAATTTGTAAACTCAACAAATCTCTCTATGGTTTGAATCAAGCTTCCAAACAGTAGTTTTCTAAGTTCTCAACTTCGATTCTTGACTTGGGTTTTGTACAATCCAAAGCTAATTATTCTCTTTTCACTAAGACTACGGGTTCCTCTTTTATTGTACTCTTTGTTTATGTTGATGATATTTTCAAAACTAGTAATGATGTGAATTATGTGGAGCACTTGAAGTTCTTGCTTGATGATAAGTTTAAGCTTAAGGACCTTGGTTAGCTCAAATATTTCCTTAGTTTGGAAGTGGTTAGATCTTCTAGAGGCATCTCGTTATGTTAGCATCAATATTCTTTAGAAATTTGACAAGATGCTAGTTTTGCTTCTAAACAAGCTTCTTTTTCAATAGAGCAAAATATCAAATTAGGTAAAGAAGAAGAAATTTTACTTCCTGATCCTACTATCTATCGTAGACTTGTTGGCAGACTTCTTTACCTTACATTGATACGACCAGATCTATCCTATTTTGTGCATCGCCTTAGTCAGTATATGGCTCAGCCCAGGCAGCCTCATCTCACAGTAGCTTATAGAATTTTTCAATACATTAAGAGTATTGCTAGTCATGGTCTCTTCTTTTCCCTTCGGACCTTCCAAGCTCTTCCTTTACTAGGGCTTCAACTCTTCCTCTCCCTCTAGGGTTTCATCATTATAATTACACAAAAGTAATCTCATAAGTAGTGTGACTTGATGTAGTTCGTCAAATTTTCAATTTATTTTTATTACAAAATAGATCTAATGAATCACATGACATCATATCATTTAATTTGTGGGATTCTTTTTGTATAATCATTTTGTAATTATAGCAGTTTTCATTCCTAAATTGCCACTACTCCAAAATTCTTTGCTGTAAATCCCAAAGGCCCCTAAGCTAGCATCCAAGTCTTCATTGTAAATAGCATTTCAGATTGGACCATGACTTTCTAAACCGTAACTTTGTCCTTAACATCCCTTAATTAAACTCATTCGTTCATTCTCTTTTCAGCTATATATATAACACTAAATATTACATGGTTCCTTCACAATTATATATGCATGGTCAACCTATAAATAGATCGGCACCAAGAAGGAAGAATGGACTGCTCCGCTAAACAACCTTCCCAAGATCAACTTCGACAATATTTCAGTTGATCATAATGACATTCTTTTATATATAAATATATATCTGGTAGCCACCATCTGTCATATATATATATGTATATATAACTTTGATGCATGGAATCCCCTTATTTGCACATACGTACTAAGAAATATATATGGACCTAATGAAGCTTCAATTGACAAGGTTAAAGCACGTCATGTAGTAGTTATGATCACATGATGGACAATATATATAATTCTTGGAAGGAAACTCTCTCTAGGAAGTCATCGGTGATATTCAATACATGTTCAGAACTAGTTGGGTCGTATTAGGATACTAAGAGTTAAAAGTTTAACCAAATTAGTGTCCAACAATCTTAGGACTTTTGGATCAATGGCTGGGTCTTTAACAATTGCTATTAGAGCAAGAACCACGTCTTGGGTTCAAGTAACAAAGGGGACAACTTATAGGCTGGATTAAAATACTTTGATACTATATATGGGCATGGTGTTAAGTCATTGAATACTGATAGATGAGTGAAGCTGCCAAAAGGGAAAGGCTAACATCTAGATCAGTGTCAAGAAAGTGGGTCGCTGTGGATGTCGAATTCAAAAACGTGGTTGAATGTTGTGATCTTGAAGATTAAAGGTTTAACCAAATTAGTATCCAACAATTCTAGAACTTTTGAATCAATGGTTGGATCTTTAACAGACCGCTTCTCGTGATATTTCCGAATGTATTCCCATAATTACAAGAGATCCTCGTGATAATTATGTACTCTTCTTATAAGGGGGTTTTCCTCATTTCACAAAGCCCACTGGGCCTTAACCCAATGCTCGACCCGAGGGCCCCCAATCCGGCGCAAGGGGGCAGAGCGTCTACTAGGGAGGGGTATCGAATAGTCGACAAGACAAATCAGCGTGATAGTCTATGGCTGATTTAGAACCTAGAGACTTGCACAAAGCGTAGCAAGAAATACGGAAGACCCTCGATCTGTCGACATCAGATCATCTACAGCTCATATAGGCCAGACTCGGAGTCAAGAAACCACGTTGCAGTAATGGCACTGTTGCTAAGCTACACACCATATTTATGGAGCCGTCGCAAAGCTACACCGCATTCAAAGAGTTCTGACAGCAGAAACAGAAAATAAGGCACGAACGTTGTGGAGATAAAGATAAGTTACACCCCAACCCCCGGTATAAATAGCCAGCTCCAAATACAAAGAAGCTCTCTCTCTGATTCCTAAACTTCTTTACTTATTTACAAACTTCTAAAAATATTTATTAACTTTAACATCAAAAGTTTTCCGATCCCAAGACCGCCCTCTTCAAATTGCACTAATCTTTCATTTTTTGCAAACTCAATTTCGAAAACCTAAATTATCAAAACTTAATTAAAAAATATACAAAAACACAACGTTAACACTCCCCTGCCCTTTGACTCTCCCTAAACTGCAGCTTTCTTGTAATCCATTGCTAATTAAAAAGAGAGAGAAGAAAAAGCAATATTTGATCATTAAACCCAAGTACCAGTGCTACATGGAGTGGTTTGATCAGTCACATATATAGGCAGTAGGCATATATAGATCAGATGTGCAGAGACGTAACTACTGCAATTAATTGTGCTTGTAATCCAAGCAAAACTTGCCTGCCAATGCCCATGCCGCTGGTCTTTTTCATGGAAATGCAAACGCATAATAATATTCTTCTTCAACATTCTACAGTGGCCCTAGTTCCATGAGCAGAAAGTATATAGAAACCTAACCAACTCGATCTCAGATAACTGATTTAACTGGATATTGGAGTTGACCCTTGCAGCTCTTCTTTGGCCAGACAGGCCTTTAGTTTCCATCCCAAAAGTTGACTACTCGGAGAGACAGAATTCCTTCTTTTTATCTTTTTACGTGAAACTCTCCACACAAGAAAAGACTTAAATGCTTGTATGCTTTATTATCTTAAAGCGAGCAAGCTGGGCTTTTCCCACTTCTTTCTCTGTCATTATTTTGTCAACTTCCCACCAAAATCTGAAGTCCGCGGTTATCATCTGAATTTTGTTAATTGGAAATGACCATTGATGTGGAGGTTCTACGGGAGATGTAGACATTACAGTCCCAGTTGGCCTGAGACTCAGATCTATGCAAATACCTATCGGGCTTCAAACTTTATGTCGGAATCAAGAGCAGAGAGATATATCAGCACGTGAAGTTATTATTTATTGAACGTTTAATATTATCCCAAAAATCAAGAGGCTTGCGGGTCACCATTGGTTAACTTAAGGGAAATATTTGCAAGGCCATTCAACACTGTTGAAATTTACCAGAGTAACAGAAAGACAGGAACAAGAACATTCTTTCTGCTGGGCAACGCTAATATTTATTGAACATGTAATATTATCCGAAAAATCAACAGGACAAGAAGTTACTGGCCACCATTGGCTAACTATAAAGTACGGGAAATATTAGCAAGGCTGTTCAACAGTACTGCTGAAATTTACCAATAACAGAAAGACAGCAACAGCTACATATTCTTTCCGTTTGTTCAGAATCTAAGCAATGTATTGCCTATTTCACATCTGAGGCTTGAGTAGAGGCCGCTGAAAACACATATAATCACCCATTTTGTAGTGGGGAAACTGTTGTGGCTGTTGAACCCATATGACAAACACACAAGCCTATGTAGGTTGTTGGGTCCCAATCGATCTTTTATATATTGGGACTGGTTCAACTTTTTCATCTAGAAGAAACCCCCACCTTCGTTTTTCCATGTTCTGCAAGAAAAGAGGGCATCACTATTGCTTAGTAGGATATGTAGGCATGCATTATTGCTTCATAGCCTAGCCTAGGATAAGTTGGACATTCAAGATCCCTTTCTTTTCTATTGGAAATAAGAAGGAAAAAAAAAAAGGTAATTAGCTGGAGCTCATTGAACGGCCTGTGGGCACTATACGGGACTAATTAATGAAGTGGGTCCTGATCATATGGTTACTTTCGGACCTCAAGTTTTGTGGAGTCCATGATAGGAACTTGGGAAAATACTCGAAATATATGGACACAAATAAATCCAAATAGAAAAGAAGTACCTCGCACGCAGAGAAGACTATTATTATATGTATGAAGAGCTTTTAAAAATTACATCGAAGATTGGTTTCCTCCTTCCAGCTGCTTGATGTTTTCTTTGCTTGTTCCTTCCTTATTGCCTAAAGAGAGATCTATTAAAAAGCCTCATTATTGATCTAAAAGTTCTAAAATTGTTAAAAATATTGGTTTAATTAAACATTTAACTTTTAAAACCATAGCATTCCACCTTGCACGCACGTACACTTCAAAAGAGCCCTTTTCCTTGTGGTGACTCTACTCATCACCTATGGGTCGACATCGATCGCCTCCTTAAATCAAAATTGTAGAATGGTTGTCGTTTTAATACTAATTATTAAAGGCCTAAACATTGATCCAAAAGTGGAAACGCCGTAACATATTAATTTGGTTAAAACTTTTAATATTTACGGTCATAATTACATTAAGATCTCATTTATTAACCTACCCTTTCACATTTGTCTACCCCTCTCAAGTTCATCTTTTGATCTTTCTTCCCCATCCATATATTGGTTGCGTTTCTCTTAAAGAGAGACTCAAACATGCATGATCTATACATACAGTACTCATTATTTAAAGTAGCACTATATACGCACACACAATGCTATTTTTCATCTTAAATTTTATCATCATCATTTCATATAGGATATAACACGAGCACAAGCAACATCAGATGCATCCCTCAGCGACAAGACGCATCAAGTTGGTAGATCAGCACTGTAACAAATGCATGTTGATACTACGAACCCATTGAGTTGCTGCACAAAACTAAGTGCGAAATTGATTGATTGAGTTTGTGGGAATCATTGTTCGCAAAAAAACAAGACGTACGTTGCATAGAATTATTTTCTCCCTCAATTCGCTCACACTTTGGTACCAACATATAGTTATTGACCAACGAAGAAAAGAAACGTCTAGTACGCCCAGTTAGTTACTCTGTGCACCAATATATATATATATATATATATATATACACACACATGCATTTAAAAGTAAAAAAAAAAAAAGAAGAAGAAGAAAGTCTTGATGGCAATCGATTAATCTGGTTACTGATTGATCAGTTTTCTGAACAACAGATTCCCTTTCTGAAGTGATATAGATGATTCTTCTGGGCCAACTTCTAAGAAAAAGATGCCTTTGAGGAGATGGGGGGGTCCCCCACCCTTCCCTCCATCTCCCCATGAAAATCTTTCTATCTATCAAGTTTGTCACAATTTTCAACGTTTTTATCATCGCGAGGGGATTTGAGTCAAGCACCTATATATACATGATCATCTTTATATATATAAATATATATATTTATTAATTTACTTGGATGATCTTCGTGACGATCGATAATCTTAATTGGGTGATACTTTTGCAAACTGATCATGATCATACTCAAAGTCTGACTGATCTGGAATAAGTGATAGTACTAGTTGCGAATCCATTCGGGAGATGGAAAGATGTTTTCCTCGATCATGTAGCATGATGGGATTGTGTTTTTACATGCAAATTGATCGATACTAATTAATATTGGTCGTCACGTCCGCGGTTTCAAATTGTCATGGTTTTCTTTTCAATATATCATCACCATTGGTCGATCCATTATTAATGAGAAAAGAAATATAGTCAAATATCTTAGTAGTTTGTATATTATTTTATATTAATTGATCGGGTGACATGACTTTCAATGATTTTTTTTTTTTTTTTTAAGGTTTTGCTTAGAATTAATATATAAAAACTTTACGTGCAATCAATTTTATAATTAATTTTGACATATTCGTTTGCTTACTTTATTAATGTAATTAGTTATGTCATTTTTTTAATATAAAATAATTAATTTGATCAACATTAATAAATTATCCAAAAAATATAAAACAATTATTGTATATAACAGAACTTAATATATATGGAACATTATCCCAAGAAAGAAACATACTTTATACGCCGTAGACAATATACGTTTTCAAAAAGAAGAAATTATATATTTTAGATTTTGACTCTCAATAAATTATATTAGGAAAATGTTAAATATATTTAAAGAAAAATTTACAAAAAATCTATTTCTCTACATGTTAATTATTGATACGTTGAAAATTATGAAATTTGAAAATTTTAAATTTCAAAAAAAAATTAACAAAATAAATTTTATAAATAAAAGCGTAAGTAAAACTATAAGAAAATATAGCATTACTCATGATATTAATATATATCATATGTCATGAAGTAATCGAAGCAATCTAAATATATATATATATATATTTATATGAGTCATGATTGTTAGGTTTGCTCTTTTTGGAGTCCAATATTGGTGGGATTAGAGAAGAGGGGAAGAGGACACCAAGTCATAAGATTAATTTGTAAGGACACCAAGTCATAAGATTAATTTGTAACTTGTGACTCTAATAAAATTTCTTTATTGGCCTTTTCTTGTAAAAGGGGAAGAGGTGAGAGTTAAAGTTTTTCTAGTGGGAAAGTTTATCGGTGTCATTTGAGGTGAGAAGAAAAATTATGTGATTGTAACAATTTTCACATGGTGTCTTTTCTTCTCTAGGTTTGGTGGTTTTTCTCCTAGTTTTGGAGTTTCTACGTAAATTTTTGTGTTATTATTATTTTTCTGTCTTTCTTGATATTTCTGCAAAGGGTGGATCCTGGGAGATGAATTTGGGAAGTCCAAATTTTCAACAATTGGTATCAGAGTAAGGGTCCTTTTTTGTGAGGTGGGGTTTTGGTGTGATACTGTGGATACGTACACTCTATGGAAGTTCTGTTTAGAAGAATAATCTTTCATAGGAACCTTGAAGTTCTTTCTACAAAAGAATAATCTTTCCTAAGAACTTACTAGTGAGTAATATTCATTTCTATAGTAAAATTCATCAAGGCAATGTCAAGGAGTAGGCTTCAAATCTTATCAGATTTGAGGTGGAGAAATTTGATGGAAGAATCAATTTTGACTTGTGGCAAATTCAAGTCAAGAATGTTTTGATTCAATCAGGATTACACAAGGCGTTGAAGGGCAGACCAACCCCTGAAGTCAGCAATAGCGTGACTAGTGAAACAAAGAACAAACCTAAAATCGGCGATGAAGATTGGGATGATCTGGATTTGAGAATATTCTTACAAATATACATGGAATATCTACAGCAAAGAGACTCTGGGAAAAGCTCGAAGAATTGTATCAAACTGACGGCATCTCGAATTGGGTGTACCTAAAAGAGCAAATCCATACACTATGGATAAGTGAAGGTACGACTATTTCAGATCATATAAGTGTTCTTAATGGCATTGTCTCTAAGCTAAAATCTATTATAGTTAAAATTGATGATGAGGATCAAGTCTTGAGGCTCATCTGGTCTCTCCCACCTTCCTATGAGCATATGAAGCCTAATATGGTATATGGGATGGAGAAAATAATTTTCTCAGAGTTTACAGTAAACTCTTTTCTGAAAAGAGAAGACTAGATGGTAGAAGAAATGGTCCCACCTGAGAACTTAGCAATGGTAGCAGCTGGAAATGGGAAAATGAAGAACTCCATAATGAAGAAAGCAGTTTGCTGAGGGTGTGGACAATCTGAACACGCTAAGAAAAATTGTCCAAGAGCTGGAGCAGGTCCAGCAAGTGGCTCCAAGTCAGTAAATAGAGATACTGATGATGAAGCTAACGTTGTGTCTCTCTATCCATTGAAGACGATGTCTTTGAAAATGGATATGTATATCCTCATGGCATGCCGCTAAATCCTAAAGTTGGCATGATAGTGGATGTGTTAATATTAGCGGGTCCACAAGTTTGCACAAAGGCATTAGTTTGGCATTGATGCAAGGTGTGTGGTGGAAATCCATGTCGATGGCTGATGAACTGCCAGGAAAGCCAAACGTGGAAGTTGCACCATAATTTTCAGCAATGTTATTTTCAACATGGGCCGAAATTGAAATATTTGGAATTGGTTTATTCTAAGTATGTAAGTTTTTATGGTGGAGCATGCTAGCGGAAACTATGAAGATCTTCATTGCAATGGAGCATGGCTGTGGGACCAGCTAAAGTCGTAAGGTGGAGATTGTTGGTGCTTCTTTTGGAGTCCCACATTGGTGGGATTAGAGAAGAGGGGCAAGCCTCATGTCCTATAAATAGGAGGCCTAGCCTCCTTGGTTAAAGACATCAAGTCATAAGTTTAATTAGTAACTTGTAACTCTTGTAAAATTTCTCTATTGGCATTTTCTTGTAAAAGGGGAATAGGTGATAGTTAAAGTTTTTCTAGTGGAGAAGTTTTGTGAATGTCATTTGGGGTGAAGACAAAAATTGTGTGATTGTAACAATTTTTCACATATGTATTTTCTTCTCTGGGTCTGGTGGTTTTTCTCATAATTTGGAAGTTTCACGTAAATTCTTGTGTTATTATTATTTCTTTATTTTTCTTAATATTTCTACAAATGATGGATCCTGGGGTGAATTTGGGAGCTCCAAATTTTCAACAATTGGTATCAGAGCAAGGGTCTTTTTTTGTGGAGGTGAAACTTTGGTGTGGTAGTGTTGATATACACAGTCTAAGGAGGTTTAGGAAAGAATAATCTTTCCTGGAAACCTTGAAGTTCTATCTAAGAAAGAATAGTCTTTCCTGAAAATTTACTTAGTGAGTAATATTCATTTTTATGATAAAATTCATCAAGATAATGTCAGGAAGTAGGCTTCAAATCCTATCAAATTTGAGGTGGAGAAATCTAATGAAAGAATCAATTTTGGCTTATGGCAAGTTTGAGTCAAGGATGTTTTGATTCAATCAGGATTACGCAAGGCGTTGAAGGGCAGACCAACCCCTAAAGTTAACAGTAGCGTGACTGGTGAAACAAAGAGCAGACTTGAAATGAGCGATAAAGATTGGGAGGATCTTGATTTGAGAGCAGCAAGTACGATACGTCTGTGCCTGGCCAAGAATGTTCTTGCAAATGTGCATGGAATATCTATGACAAAGTAACTCTGGAAAAAGCTCGAAAAGTTGTATCAAACGAAATGTGTCTCGAATCGGGTGTACCTAAAGGAGCAGTTTCATATACTGTGGATGAGTGAAGAAACGACTACTTCAGATCATTTAAGTGTTCGCAATGGCATTATCTTTGAGCTAGAATCTATTAGAGTTTAAATTGATGATGAGGATCAAGCCTTGAGGCTCATTTGGTCTCTTCCACCTTCCTATGAGCATATGAAACCTATTCTAACACATGGAAATGAGAAAATAATTTTTTCAGAGGTTACCAGTAAACACTTTTCTGAAAAGAGAAGACTAGATGGTGGAAGAAATGGTCCACCTGAAAGCTTAGCAATGGTAGCAACTAGAAATGGGAAGAGGAAAAACTCCATGAAGAAGAAAGCAGTCTGTTGGGGGTGTGGACAATCTGGGCACGTCAAGAAAAATCATCCAAGAACTGGGTGGGTTCGGCAAGTGGCTCCAAGTCAGTAAATAAAAATACTGATGATGAAGCTAACATTGTGTCTCTCTCTATAAAAGACGATGTCTTTTGTAAATGGACATGTAGATCCTCATAACATGCCACTAAATCCCAAAGTTATCATTATAGAGGATGTGTTAATATTAACAGGTCCACAAGTTTGCACACAGGCATTAGTTTGGCATTTATGCAAGGTGTGGTGGAAATTCATGTCGATGGCTAATGAATTTCCAGGAAAGCCAAACGTGGAAGCTGCACCATAATTTTCAGCAAGGTTATTTTTGACATGGGCTGAATTGAAATGCTTAGAATTGGTTTATTCTGAGTAGGTATGCTTTTATGGTGGAGCATGATAGCAGAAGCTATGAAAATCTTCATTGCGGTGGAGCGTGGCTATGAGACCATCTAAAGTCGCAAGGTGAAGATTGTTGGGTTTGCTCCTTTTTTAGTCCCACATTGGTAGGATTAGAGAAGAAGGGCAAGGCTCATGGCCTGTAAATAGGAGGCCCAGCCTCCTTGGTTAATGATACCAAGTCATAAGCTTAATTAGTAACTTGTGACTCTAGTAAAACTTTTCTGCTAGTTTTTTCTTGTAAAAGGGGAAAAGGTGAGCGTTAAAGTTTTTTTAGTGGGGAAGTTTTGTGGGTGTCATTTGGGGTGATGATAAAAATTGTGTGATTGTAACAATTTTTCACATGGTGTATTTTCTTCTCTAGGTATGGTGGCTTTTCTCATAATTTGGGAATTTCATGTAAATTCTTGTGTTGTTATTATTTCTCTGTTTTTCTTGATATTTCTGCAAATTGGATCATGTAGGTGAATTTGGGAGGTCCAAATTTTCAGCATGAAGTAAGTACTAGAATTAATCAGTGTTTAACAACAATTAATTTAGATTATATGAGAGGATTTAATATAATCCTCTCATATAATAGTGCTTCATGATGATGATGGATTACTGAAAGTAACAAAATTTAAAGAAGGATTGTCTCCAAAAATAAACGTTTCGCTTTTTAAAAATAATTCCTTTAATGCTGTATATGGTGAAGCAAAAAAGTCTTAATCAACTGTACATAATTTAGACATGATCCAAATTAGCAACTAATTATTATCAGTCATGTGGTTTCGATGAAAATGACTGTCATTAATTAATTAATCAAATCAAAACATCCATCGATCGATGATCCCACTGTCACAATTGAGATTAAATTATCCTAAAGATGATTACGATGATAATCATGATGTCTGTTGCAAATAAAATCCAAATTCTAATCATCCCTAACGTATTACGTACACGATATCATTGGAACCAAATCCAGCTACGCACCGCACATGGGTTGCATGTATTTTAAACAAATTATAAACTTTCACATGACTATCCCCCTCCATTTCTTTCTGTCTTTCTCCAATATCATGCAACTCAGTGGTGGGTCATGATGATCATCTAGCTCCTTCTTTATTGTCAGGACTCAGGAGCAAGTCGCGGTACGATTGATATCATGATTTTAAGCAAAATAATTTTAGCATAAACTGCGTGGAGAAATATTAATGCATATAGGGACCTCTTTGAAAAGTGCCTACTTCGCTTCATTTTTTTTGACCAAATGTGCTAGTGCACTTCCCAATTGGTTCAGTACAAAATGATTGAGACAAATTATATCATATACTCTGATCATGAGAGGCGCAGGCAATATGTCTCCAAAATTAATGATATTATTATAAGAATCCCCTACTTTTGTGTCCCTAAAAATGAGAACCAATTTAATTAGGGCGCTTAATTAAGAACTTTTTATAAAATTTAATATGGCCAGGGATGTATGATAAAATATATTGAAATAATGAATGGGAAAGGTAATTACTTGTTTTGCAAGTGTTGATGATCATGAGTAGTACTAGAAATTGATCACATTCAATCTTTCTACATTTAATGTGAAGTCGAATCATAAGTTGATGAATGAAGGAACATAGATCATTTATTTGAAACAAACTTGAATAAGTATTTTCTGGCTATTGTCAACTTAGGGCCTCATTTGTTTTCGGAGATGAGATAAGATGAGTTGAGATTAAAGTTTAAAAGTTGAATAAAGTATTGTTAGAATATATTTTTTATTATTATATTTATTTTGAGATTTGAAAAAGTTGAATTGTTTATTTTATTTTCAAAAATACTTTATACAACCGCCTGGGTGCAACCGGCGCACAATCGGCGCCCATTAATAATTTTTTTAATTTCTTTCTCCCTCTCCCTTTCCATTTCGTTTCTTCTCTCTCACCATAGCAATGAAAACATTGCAGACATAAAGAAAAATGTGTGAATACTAAATTTTTTAATTTCTTTCTCCCTCTCCCTCTCCATTTCATTTCTTCTCTCTCACTGTAGCAATGAAGACATTGCAGTCTTTGAAGACATAAAAAAAAAAGTGTGAACGTGTGTGTTCTGTAATGTTAGCAAAGAAGAGAGAAACCTCTAATTAAATTCTGCAGACGATTGAGCTCCAAAACTAAGTGGGAAAGAGAGACATCTTCACTTCTTGCAAAGCTTCCCATCTTGATCTTTTAGTTTCTTCTAATTCTCTAGTGCTTTAAAAATGCTACTAGGAAGACACAAAGTCCAACAGCAAGAGTACTCCAAGTCCTGGCACTCCAAGTCCTGGGTTTTAATGGGTGATGATGAATTTCAAAGAAGCAAGCTGCTTTTATTTGAGCGAGGATGAATCAAGAGATCTTTAAAGGAATTGACCGCAAAGAGTGGGTTAGATTCTATATGCGTTTTTCAGTCGATTTCTCAGATGCTTCTTCGGCCTTTTTCTTCCATAGATAATGAAAGATGAAACTTGCTTCTCAGATCTCTTTCCTCTCGCATTTCAGTCGACTTATCATTTTTTTTTTAAATTTCTAATAGATGACGTCAGCGGTTACATGCCGGTTGCACACACCGGTTGTATGTAGCAATCATGTTTGATTTTATATGAGGATTTCGGAAAGTTGTAATGATGAGATAGGAGGTTTTCAAAGTTTTAGATTTCAGTCACGAAAACAAACAAGGCAAAGCGATGATCAATATCAATTCTTTTTTCTTTTCTGTCATCTCTCATGACACTTGCCTCCTACTCTTAATTAGGTTGGTTAGAGCATATTTCATTCCACTTGAATGTTCTCTTTAATGCCAAAGTACTAAACTTTTTCATACTCTTGGATTCTTATTAGAAGTTTTTTTTTTGTAAACATGTTAGCACAATTTTAGTTGTTGTTTTGAAATTGTTATTAGTGTCAATTTGAATCTCTAACGTTTGTATATATATTTTTTAGCTTATATTAGATAGTTTTTTATGATTATTTTTTGTTCAATCTCATCTTTTTTGGCATTTACAATGATTTTTTTTTTCTAGATTCTTTTAGCATTTGCCGTGTATGCATCTCGCAGCAAATAATTTTTTTTTTATTACTGGAAGAAGTTTTTTCTACCAAATATTCTAGTGAGTAATACTAATACCCACCATTACTTCTCGCGATAATTTGTCCTATTCGCATGTGCAATGATGAATTTAAAGAACGTTCATCGTGGAAATAGCAAGTATTTTCCACGACTTGAACTTTTTGTGGTGACTTAATTATATCTCACGAGCCTTCCACAAAATAAATTGATAGGAAAAGAGAGTTTTTTCCACAAAAATGATACTCCTTGCCACCAAAAGTATTCATGGAAAAACAAGGTATTTCTTGTAGTGTATACTTGTTATATTATTAGTATCTATTTATTTGCCATGATTGGCAAATCTGACAGGCAGAATGTGTACAAGATTAGTGGTTAGGGTTTAGAGTAATAGGGTTCTGTCAAACTCGATCGATCCAATGAGATACATATATATCTATATATATATATATATGATCCAATTTCTTGTTAATTTGCTTAACTGGTATAACATATATAATCAAATTAGTTTTTTCCCAGAAAATAACTAATGTTGATATGCTTTTTCAATCTAGTTAATAACCATCATTGATCATGTTTATAATGAAGAGGGTTTATGATGATATTTTTTGGGATAAGATTTTTTTCATGAATCGTATACTTAGTTCAATTAAATCCACTTATAACATTAAACATGTTGAAACTCATCGTATTTTAAGTTAACATATATACCATATTATGGGCCGGAGTCATATCATGTCATCAAGTTACTAATTAGTCATGCCAAAATCGAGAGGTTGGTTTAACCCATTTGTTCAATTGAACCGTATTCATACAATTCATGAATCATGCATATTGTTATATATATGGTTCAACCTACACGTACACATATAGTTTTATGTCAATAACTTGATACGACACAAATCCAAGTTATATATTGCACCTAAATTATGCATAAATTTTAATTCTAGAATGAATATTCGTAGAACAATATTCCCTTAGTACTTATGAATATCTTTTTACTTTTTTTCAATTCCCATACTTATGAATATTCGTACCAATGAAAAGTATATGGCTTTTTTAAAAAAGGAAATGAGTTATAGATCAGGATGGACGATGTCCAAACAAGTAGTTCTCACGAGAATGAGAGTGGATGGTAAACGAGGTAATCTTGATAAGAGAACAAGAACCACTAGAAAGAAAAAGAGAGTTCGAACAACTTGTAATTAAGGACAAAGATCAAACTATGTATATATGCATGCACATTCACACATAAAAATAACATATATATTTTTACTTAAAACACATCCCAAATAAAGTAGAACGGCATGTATATGAATAGGACAACCGATTTGGGTGAGGTCAAATCTTAACTACTATCAAGTAAACTAGACATCATGCCAAGAATATCATGTGGTCTATGTAGGACGGGTTGTGTGAATGATGCTCATAGCTCTCTTTTTTCCCCCCTCCCAAACATATTTCTAGACTAATGTGAATGCCATACCGTCAAATATAATTCTTTTTTTTTTTTTTTTTGGTAAAAGATTGAAGATAAAAAATAAAAAGGAAAAATAAAATAAAATAAATATATATTTATATATATAATCTTGAGAGTAAAATCTCAATTGGGGGAGGGTGGGGGAGGAGGGAAGCAACTAGCCCCAGTTGAACTTGTGGCTGGTGGGTAGGCCAATGTCTCTTCGGATGGAGATGAGGGACACAGAGAGATAGAGGAGGGGAGGCACACATAATCAGGTCAACGCCTTCTCCAGCTATGACGTCATCTTCCACGTCAGACTCCAGCTCCCTCTCTCGCATAAGTAGTCCCACTCTTCGGCTTCAGTTTCTTCACTTTCCCCCTTCCAACACTTCCCATATTCCCCCCTCCCAAAAGACTCACGCGCCATGTACGCTCACCCCAACACCGTATTCTCACGCGCCGCCGATTTTCCCGGCCTGTCCACATCCCCTGAGTTCACACCCCCATTAGCTCTCCCTTCGGCGCCGTTTCTGCCGCCCGAATTGCTCCTTCCCGACCACCTCTCCGCCAACGAGCTCGACTCTGTCCCCGACGCTCTGAGAACGTTGAACTCCGAGGTGGGGAACAGTAGTAGCTGTAGCGGGTGCAGCAGCTACGGCTCTCCGAATTCCCTGGCGAGTCAGAGGCCGAGTTTCATCCAGAGAAGCGTGAGCAGCCACTCGCTCCAGAAGAACGGGTTTCGGCAACTCGTTTCGCCGACGCTCGAGTTCTTGGACTCCGACGAGAGTCCCGTCCGGAGGGTATTCAGCACCGGGGATTTGCAGGTGAGTTTCTGTATACTAAATCACTCAAATGCCCACTTCTTTTTGACGTAATGACCAACCTTTCGCTCAGTACAGTACTCTACTGAAGCTACTTGCCACATGCAAAACTCTGCTGGTCGGATTTTTCTGTTCTTTTTCCTTCTTACTACAAACCATCTCTCCATTTTTTTCCCATTTTGTGGGTATTTTTATTTGATATTATTAGCTAATTGAGATTAAGCATGGATTGTTTGCTTTCCCTTTTCTTATATTTCAATTAATGTGGTTGCAGAGAATTAAAATGGTGCAGCGCTGTCATCGATCAGAGAGCCCCTTGTCCAATGAAAATAGTATCATCATCGAGAGTATGAGCAAAGCGTGCAGATACAGCCCTGAGGAGAAAAAGGAGAGGATCGAGAGATACAGGAGCAAGAGGAACCAAAGAAATTTCAACAAGAAGATTAAGGTTTTTTTTTCTTAATATTAATAAAAATTAAACAGTTGCTGGGCATATCATTGAATAATCATCTTCAAAAACGAGAAAATATCTATGTAAAGTGGGATATTGAGATAGAGTAATCGTACGTGTTTTTTCTGGTTTTACAAGTTTTGTTTCTGTTTTTTCTCAATGCCAAGTACTTGTCTAGCCATAGAGGAAGCATCAACTGCAAATGATATAAACTTGAAAAATCGTCGCTGCTGCCTACTTTTTTAACTTTCCGGCCTCGTGCTTTATCCAGTGAATCAGTGATGCTACGTCTTGTCACGTCCAGCTTTTGCAACATGTGCCTAACTTTCTTTCTCATCACTAAGCCCCTCAAAAAAACAATACTTAGTAACCATCTATACATATATATATATATATATACACACACACACACACATATATATAGGATAATTAGTGGCTACTTCTGATCAAGATCGATATATATATATATATGTTCTTTGAGGAGAAGATGTTAATTTGACATAAGTTGGGAATATGTCTATTGAGAATACTTTGGGCAGATTAGACACAATTTTTACTGTTTGATACATCGTCGGTATGTCACAAGATTGTGGTGGTCGGACTCGGAACACTCATCGGCAGTCTTGATGATTGCTTTTAAGGTTAAGGAATCAATAAAAGAATGTAGTATATAGCATTATTGATAAACGAATTGTCTAGCCTATTTGAATGAACAGAGCTACCACCAAATTTTTCCCTTGTGCTATGCATAGCTTTGTCCATGCAATAATTCTACTTAACATGGAACTCAAACATGGTATTTTTACTATTCAAATTGGCAAACGTATAATGGCTGGTTTAAATCTACTAGCATTGCTATGTAACAGTGAGGCCTTTTTATATGCAGTATGCTTGTAGGAAGACGTTGGCGGACAGCCGGCCGCGAATAAGAGGTCGGTTTGCAAGGAATGATGAAATCGAGAAGAGTTCTCAAGTTCAATGGAGCCATATGGGTGGGGAAGATCAAGACGAGGAAGATGACGATGATTGGGTTAACTTCATTTCAACATTCTCAGCAAATATGGGACCTTAATATATATATATATATATGCATATC
The DNA here is from genome assembly GCA_003123785.1 of Pterocarya stenoptera. Lineage (NCBI taxonomy): Eukaryota > Viridiplantae > Streptophyta > Magnoliopsida > Fagales > Juglandaceae > Pterocarya > Pterocarya stenoptera. The sequence goes on along the minus strand of QEOT01123304.1, from coordinate 34,637 downwards.
ATGTGGCTCCTTAATGGATTAAGAGAATTCTTATAAGTTGGACCTAATTATAGTGTCCTAGTGTGGCTATCTATGTTCTTCTCTTGATTTAGTACTTTCAAGTGTGCTTCAGGTTAAAAATTGATGTAGATATAGTTTGATTAGATTATTGTTGTTCATGTTGTTGTTGTTGTTATCATCATCATCATCATCTAATTATGTGGATTTTCAGCTGCCCTGAAATATTTAGAAATCGGGCAGTTCTGAAACTTCTGAAAATTGTAGCCACTGATCATCTGAATGGAATTAAGTTTATATATAGGTCCTTATGTGCAATTTGTATGTGCTTCGTTTTAGTGCTTGAAGATGAAACTAACTGATAACTTAAAAAGGGTCAAGATAAAGACATTACCGTTGACTAAGTTACAGGAAAAAGCACAATGGTAATCATCAAGGCCTCCAGTGGCGGCGCCAACAATTCATTTTTTATATATATATATATATATATATATGCCACACACTTTAAATTTGGATTATTGCTCGAGAAGACTTTATCGAAGAGATGCATTGGTAATTAGTCATTACAATTTACTGTGATATATATATAAATGATGATATACAAAAAATGGGTATATTTATATATCTATCGTACTCCTACAAATTAAGATAAAGAAAAATTATATTCTTAAAACGAGTGTATAGAACATATCTACTACAGTGTTTATATGACGTAAATTGATTTAAAAGATAAATTTTAAAATTTAAATTTCACATATTTATGTCTTATCATTTAAGTGATGATGTATAAAATGGTGCATATGCTCTACGTATCGGCTTGAAAATATATATAATAACTCTAACATAAATTAAAAGTTTAGCCATTGGATAGACATCTTAGATATCTCCTCTTTTTGAAGCTTTACTAAAGCGTTTCTTTGGCTGTGCAAATTCTTAAAGCTTTACTAAATCTATGCTCTCTCCTTTTCAAGGCTGATGATCGTTTTCATCGTTCATGATTATACGTATAAACTTATAATAATAATGTGAGATTATAATAAATATTATTGGAGTACTTGGAATCGGAGTCTAAATTTCCGTTTAATTAATGATAACGATTCCTAATTAATAAAACTATGCGTATCTAATAAATTCCTTAGGGTGGGCCAAATAAATTAATATAGGTGAAAGCAATAATAATAAAAAGTTCTTTACAATTAATCAGTGATAGTTCTGATGAATGAATCAGGGATTCTCGATGATGATGGTAAAGACTAAAACAACAAATAAATATTATAAAATAACTACACTAAATATATTTAAATATGATAGAAAATATATAGATGAATAATGATAAGACACAATATTTTAGAACCGGCCAATTTTTATATATAATTGACCAATTTATATAAAAACTCTCATCCCACCTTTTTTTTAAGCTCTTTTACCTAAAGCATTTATACGAGAACGCAAAAATCATTAAACCCATACTCTCTCCTTTACAAAGTTCGTTTCATCACTCAAGTTAATCAGTATCTAATTATGAATACGTAGAAATTTATAACACAGTGAGTGTGATTAATAGAATTGAAATCTAGTTTTGTCTTCAACTAATTATAAAAGACAGTAACTTTTGAGATCACTAGGGTTAGGATCAGCATCAAATGATTTTACCAGCTCCAGGATATCAATAAAAAAAGGAAAGATATATCCTCATAACGCATGGTAATTATGAATATAATGATTCTAAACGATATTGGTAAAAGGCAGTGCGGGGAATTTATTTATATATATATAAAGTAGTGATAATAAATGCTGCTGCATGGTGGCAATAAACATATATAGGCAAATATGACAAAAGGTTAATTGATGCATGATGACATGAATCATGAAGATGTATGACACTTCCAAAAACTAAACCTAGTCAAATTAAGGTTGTTGGTGTCCCGTAAGAGGTCTCGTACTTCTTAAAAAATGGCCTACCCTGCAATCAGGCTTAGCTGTTTTTAAGAGTTTCAGAGAAGTGCTTATAAATATGGAAGTTTTTTTTCTGGGTGTCGAGCACTGAGCAAGTAGACAGGAAATTCATGGGAGCCAAGTTTATATATATATAGTTGCTGCTTTATGTTGAAGAGGACAAGTGATCATGAGCTAGGGAATATAAAATCTTAGGAGAATTAGGCCCAGCATTGGCACCGTCTATGCGTGAAGTTGACTATAAATCCCTTGAGGTGGGGAAGACGGCCATGTTAGTTCTTGATCTCTGTCTGCGGTGTGTTACCCACTAAGTTTGAGATAGCTCGCTAGGGAAAAGCTATAAAGCCTACAAATAAATCCTAGCATGCTCCAAGCTGCTCTGATTATAATTAAGGGACCTCTTCCTCTTCCTCTTCCTCTAATTTACTATTCTCTGATCATCACTTTAGTTTTCCATACAAAAAAATTCTACAGATTAATGGGGTCTCATGATGAGCTTTTTTTGTCTTTGTGCTGAGTTGTCTGCATGACTGGAAGAGATCTAGGGGATTGTTATTAATTTGGAGTTACAAAATCTTCTACCGAGCCTAAAAAGAAAAAGGGAGCCTCGGATTACTAGCTAGTGTAGGCAGCCGGCAGGAGCAATATGCCTTCAAGAGGTACTACCGCATGGTTGCCATGATTACAGGGTTTGCGATACAAGTCATGATCATGGGACCTGATTTAGATTACAGAGTTTTTTACCAAATTTCTGGAGTTAGAGCGATAGAGATAGACAGTCTCTCAATATTTATAATTGTCTGGGTGAATTTTTCAAATAACACTAAATATATGATTATAAAACTCACTTTATGTGTCTATCTTTCTCCTCTACTTTAAGTCCGACCTAATCAGATCTCAATTCTATGAGAACTATTTAATAAAGTATATAAATTTAAAATAGTTGTTAATAAGGTGTAACAAACAAGTGTGAGCTTTGTAGATATTGCAATTTTGCAACGGGGTGATTTCTCACGTGAATTGATCCATATTCTTAACAGTCCATATGCTAAATCTTGGGATCAAATATTGGCTCTTCTTATGTTTGTTGCCTGCATTGTATATATAAGCTGCTTAACACCCAAATCTTGAAACAGTGCATGGGAGCGGCAGTGCGACAGAGGCGGCAGCGATGGTAGTATCCGCAGCTGTGGCGGTGATAAACTTTTCAATAGATTAGATCATATGTTGTGTTTTGTTTCTCTGATTAGGAAAATAAATGTACATCCTTTAATTATCAGCAACTCTACAATAATTCTCAATTTACTCTGTCAAAATGATCAAAATTCAAATATTTTCGGTTGGCCTTTCACTTATTTGCACATGCAGGGCTTGAGAATATCAAAGACATGCATGCTAATTAAACTGATTAGGGCAAGGATAGACTTGAAATCACCACCAAGACATGCATGCACGAAGACCCGATTAATTAATAGAGTTTGATATTGATTGTTTCAGACTTTTAGCTCCAAAAATGTCCAGTCATTTTCCTAGAAAACTAACCTTCACAGTTTTCAATAAATAGGCAAAGCCAATTCCATGTTCCAAATTATTAGGTAGAATTGCATCCATCCAACTCAATTTAAACAAGTAGGGACCCCTCCCGGAACATCCCAAATTGGAGTAAAGCATGCAGCAGCTCAATGATGACGCAGGTGGTTGATCAAGCAAAAAAGACAAGCCAAGCCGCATGTTACCCTCAGAAAATACCATTAACACAAAAGTATTCACTTTTTTAGAAGAACAAAAGGAAAAATTAGCACATGTGAAGCAGTATCCTAGGCTATTGATTGCATATTTCTTATAAAATTTGGGCACAAAAAGTGAATCCTAGATGCCTCTACAGCATCACCCTTTATACAGATTTTTAGCCTCTGATAAAAAGGGAGGAAACAAAAGAAAGCTTGTGAGGTGTATTCTTATTAAAAATAGTAAGTGACAGACATTTTATACTTGAAATAAAGCTAATTGCACTTTGATTTGTTTTATCAAATCTTTCTAGATATCACCAAATAATTACTTTAACATTCTTGCCTAAGGCCAAAATATATATAGCTTTCTATTCTGAGTTTCTAAGAGTATTGGTATTGGTTTAACTAAATGTCAATTCATCTTCAAAATTTGAAGAAATAGAGATAAAATCATCTGCATTAGATTAGTCAAATACTAGTGGCTTCAACTATGAGCTACAGTATTTCTAAATGTTTCTTCATATTTGAAGATGTACTATTCATTTTCAAAAATAATATTTTATTCTAAAATATCATACCCAACTACTTGAATATTTCCCACGTTTTATTCTAAAATGTGTTTGTTGAATAATTAGGTTGAACAAAAAAATTAGTTGAGAGCCAATAATTTAAGTAATATTAATAATTATTAATTAACATATGGTTAGTATAGGAAAAGAAAATTAAAATATTATTATTAAAAAAAATTAATATTATATTATTATTTTGACTAATTCAATGTGGGGTTATGACTTAAATGATTTTGGATTTATGAAAAACATATACTTTTAGCTAAATGTTAGAGATAACTTTGATGAAGCCAATTCTAATGCTCTGACAAGATGTATGGCAGTATGATATTCCTTGAAGAATAAATATAGATAGAAGCCACTGTTTAGAAAAGTCATTTTATACACATGATGTGGCATTATTTAGACCACACACAAAAAAGATGAAAAAAAAAAAAGATCTAACAGCAGACACGTAGTGAGTGCAACGAGTGCACCGCTACAGTGGCTTCTATATAGAATTACTCTTCCTTGAATTCTAAAAATTAACGAGTCGGCTTTTTAAGTTTAGGAACTGGGATTCCCAAATCAGCAACACTTTTAAAGGGCTAGATGACTACTGATATGATTGGGGGCTAAAGATGCATATTCTCGACCGTGGGCTTGTAGCAACAAGCCTGTGTTCACATTGAAGTCAAGACGATAATGCCCAGCTCTGTAGCAGTAGCAGTGTAGCACATACCTCTGAACTCGTTAAGAACCATGAAATATAAAGGCTAATAGTGCTGCTTTTGCTTGCTCAGAGAGAGAGAGAGAGAGAGAGAGAGAGAATTTCTTGCAAGAACATGAATTTTGGGGTGAGATTTTGGATACCGATAAAAAAGAATTGCTCAGCCAAAATTTTACCACCATTCAACATGAACGGCAGCAAATGATGCTACCAGGAAATGGGGTATTAAACAACACTCAACTAGCCTAAATATAAGCCCACCAAATAAATAATTGGGGCAAAAAATTATTGCACAGTTATCGTAACTTAACCCTCTTCCATCTTCTTGGTTTCCTCTTGAAAGCTGTAGTAATCAATAAACGATTCAAAGGAAATAACATTGCTCCATGAGAAGTCCTCGATCTTGGTCTTGATCTGCCTGCATTCAGCAACGACCATTAGTGATTTAGTATATAATTTAACTGCCAGAAAATATTTGGTTATTTTCATAAAGGATCTAGAAATTGATTCGACTGAACCTTCTTGAACTGTTTCTTTTTAACACCCAAAAAATATTTATGCCAGTATAACAGGTGCTTAAAAGAACTTGGACACGTAATGGATCTTTAATACAATACAAGACAAAAAAAAAAAAAACTGTACGTACACAATACAAGAAAACTTGACTAAAAGACCCCACTGAACACAAAGGACCAACAAAGTACAATCGCAATTTCAGGCAAAAAAAATTGTAGCTGAGTTAACTGATCAATAATTCTCAATAAACTAGATCTATGTGTAACTTCTGCTCCCTCTTTGTGTCTGCGTGTGAGCGGATCTGCTTGTGACTTAGAAAGCTTAACCTGGCTTCCAAGTTGGTAGAGTAATACGCTATAAAATACAAATCATAATGCAGGCCAAAATCAATCTAAGAACAGCTACCGAGGACCATGAAAGTCTTCGATAGAATTCATATCATAATTTGTCACGCCAAAATTCACAGCTGTCGCAGTAGACCAATTTTAAAAATAAAAGAGATTAAAACGACAATGGAGTAGGAGAGTCGCACAAATTCATCAAAGCTCACACCCATGCTAGTAGTTTAGTAGATATCCAGAAACCAAATGCAATTGTGACTAAAACCACCTACATCCAAGCTTTGAAATCATAATAATAATTAAAATTTTAATTAAAAAGAGCAAAAACATAACTCAAAACCAGTCAAACTTAAGAGCATCGAAGTCTGGACATGTTTGGCACTCAAGAATTCTCACATTGCAAAATTAAGTGTTTAAATGGTTGGTATGCAACCAGTACCCAATAACTTGAAAGTGATACCTGATATAGATTTAACCAAGGTTTGATTAGCTTCAGTATCAGATTCTCCATTCCTTTTCTCTTCCATTTTCACCTCTGTTGACTCATGCTTTGCAATAGAAGAATCACCTATAATTGTCATCTCCGGATAAGAATCTGAAATTGGAAGGCAATCAGTGAGTGCACCCACACCATTCACGGATTCTCTAAATTGTTCTGTCTCCAGAAAAGACCCAGATAAAGACCCATCATTTGTGTCCAAAGGTGTTCTTTCTTTATTTTTCACATCCACCTCCATTCTCTCTCCATCCATTACAAAATCCAAGCCTCCATCAGAGTTTTTTGTACTCTGAGACTCTTCATTTTTAGAAGCAGGAAGAACAATATCCTCAAACACTGCCACAAGCTCTACTTTAGCACCGGCATCACAAGGAGCATCTAACTCCAAGTCCTTACTCAATGCATGAAATATTACATTTTCATTTGGTGGAACAAAATGTGATTCACAGCTAGAGAGAGATTTTTGTAGTTGAAAATCATATTTTTCTGCTACATTCAAAGAAAGATTCTCGTCTGAACCATTTCCATTCTCTTTTTCTTCTTTGGAGGCAGTTGTAGGAATTCTGATTTCCTCAGAGTTAGTGAGACCTGTTGAAGTATCATTGGGTGAAAATAAATTTTCAGAATCTTCACAGACAGAGGTTTGATGTATTAATGGAGAGTCATATGATGAAGTTGGATCTTGTTCTGTTAAAAGATCAAGTCTATCAAGCTGTTCAATCTGTCCACTGGCTGCGGCAGCTACCTCAACTACTCCAGCAGCAGGCAAAAAGTTCTTTCCATTATCTGGTGGTTGGGGCACACCCTCAGTTTGAGATGTCAGAGCGTTGACTTGAAAACTATGAGATGTCATGCCGTCAATGATCGAAGCAAAATCAATGGCTTTCACAGTTTTTGATACTTTATTGGAGGCAGGAAAAGACTTTGCCATGTTCTCTAATAGCAAATCACCTTCACCACTAGAGATGGGATCCCATTTAAACCAATCACCAGACAAAGAGTTGTTGCAGTCTAATTGTCCATCTGATGATAGTACTTCAACTCTGATTGCATCCTTGTAAAAATGTCTTTTCCTTAAAGCATTAGCTATGAGAGTCCTGAAAAACATTGGGGAAAAGATTTTCAGACATACATCAACATCAGTTCCGTGCCTCTGAATGATTACGGTTTGAAAATTTCTCATACCTACAATTTTTGGAAATAGCTGCTTTAGCTCGTTCCATAGAGAGCCCAAGCAATGAAGATAAGTTTGCAACATCATATGGTCCTCTAAGTTCATTCACAGAGGGGGCAGCACTTGAAAAAATGAGATTTTTTCCTCGAGTCCAGTCCACCAGTAACTGAAAAATTATGAAGAGTATGCCCATATAATTAATTCATATATTATTAATTTGAGATTTAGGTTCAGATCTAGATCATTGAAATGCAAATTGCAAGACTAGTCACCAATGAAATTACAAAGAATTAACATGATTGATTTTCATAACATTGATGTAAGGATTCCGAAACTATTGCCTGTTTTTTAACTGAATTCAAAAGTCTATTTCAACATACAACATGTATCTGCACTACATCTATCAGGAAATATGAAGCCTATTCATTTATTTCAACCTACCCAAAGCCATGTGCTTAGTTGATATATGAGGGCAAAATTTGGCATTCCTATTCCAGCTCCAGTTCTAGTTTCTTCAAGCCTATGGCCCTACACCACTCTTAAGATCTTTTCACCAGAACAAGGAGGTAATTTTTTAAGAAACCAAAGTACCAAAAACAACACCCATCATATGACCCTGCCTAGCTGTAGATTCATCTGGATGGGTTAATTCTTAATATTTTCTTCAGAGCCTTTTTTTTTTTTTTATGAATAAGAAATATTTTCTTCAGAGCTTTTCTCTAATACATCCTCGTATAAATAAACAAAAATTTATAAAGCAAAACCATATCAACCAAGAATAACACATACCAGTGCACCTCATCAGAAGAATGCCAAGACCAATTTTAATAACCAAGGCTTTCAGCCTTATTTATTTTTCTTGACGCACATTATCTTACTTTAAGATACTCTTTTTTATATACATAAAAATTATTAGAAAGTGTGATAGGTGCAAGTGCAACTCAAGGACACAGGGAGCATACAAGTAAGAAACCTATCTAGATCTTTTTTGTTTCTTTTTCTTTTTCTTTTTTGCCTTTCACTTGTATAGATCCTCATGTAATTTTCTTTTAATAAGAATAGATCCTCATTTAAATTGAGTAGCAAAAAATATCATAAAGACTTTGAAAATAAAAACGAACGACCATTCCAAGTGTAAGCCTTTCGTGTAAATTAAGAATGATATTTTCCTCAATAAAGACATTAGAGAAGAAAAAATTGGAAATAAAAGGCATGTATAAGACATTTATAATGACTAGAGGAGATGAGAAGCAAACAAGAATTAGGAAGTCTAACACAAACCCCATAGAGAGTGTGGGACTGCCAATTCTCTCAAAGGCACCTAAATTTGGAAAAAAAAAAATATTATGAAGAACATATGAGGAGGTCCTTTGTTAAAATGCTAAGTATTGTCGTTGGTATGGTGATATATACAAACGCACTACAAATTATTCGCAGAGAAAATTTTCAATTCCCACCTTAGCATTGGATATCATTTGCCTCCTTGTTTGGACATCCGCAATGAGATTGGAATACGTGATCTCAAAATAAACTCCACGCTGCACGTGGAAAAGCCAGATGTCAATCTACATTCCAACGTTCCTTTTGAAAAATTTCTATGAAGATCAGAAATCCAACCAAGAAGGAAGAAAGAAACGGAATTCATTGAAGAACAAACCTCAATGGCGGCTTTAACCATAGGCAGCTTCAATCGGAAAGGAAGCTTCTCTGAGAAATCAATTGCTATTATATCTACCTACGTCATTCATAAATGGCATATCCATACAACAATTATTCAGAGGGGGGAAATTTGGAGCTGTAAAATAGAAAATTCGTCGACAATGCTCCATTTTCTATTTATATTCCTCAACTTTCTAGGAAGCAAATAAAACATACACGAGATATTCCCGACAATAATACAATGACTGTAGTTCTACATCAGAGGATGCTCTCCTTTCAAAGAACACAATATAAATCAAAGGTGCGAAAGCTTAAATTTTGTTAACAAGTTAAGTTTCTTTCAAATTCTTTCTTGGTTCTCGATTTTCTAAGCAACCAAAAATGAAAATCCACAAACCTCCGATTTCTCACAGGCCTGGTCGAAGACGACCTGGTTCAAGGGCCTCACAGCGACCAAGTCGTAAGTCTTTAAGATAGGGTTACCGGAGTTGAGGGCCTGGGCCTGAGGGGGGCTCTCTACGCACACAGTGAGGCGCGTATATTGGCGAAAGGGGGATGCGTGCGGGACGCCGAGGAGATCGCGATGGAGATTGACGGAGGAGGCGAGGGAGGGCACGAGCTTGAGGAGAGAGGAGAGAGTGAGGAGAGAGACGGCGCAACGGTCGTGATCGGACATGACGCCCTTGATCGTATTGTTGTAGGCGATGCCGGTGTAGCCTAGCTCCATAGCCTTTATCACGAGTTTCGTGCGCACGGCTTTGAACGGCGTCTTATCGGTCGACGGCGAGGATTCGAGGTACGGTATATTCAGGTCGAAGAAACCCATGGCTTTCAGAGAGGGATAAAAAAGGGTTTAGGCTCTTCGAATGTAGGGGCAGGGAGGGTTTTAGCAACTCTCTCGGCTGAACAGCCTGAACATAATTCCTCTCAGATTTTCTCACCCAATTCTAATGGACACTGGACACTGGACACGTCGCGTATTTTTATGGATATAAATTTCCTTCCCAAAAAACTCCATGGCCTTAGCGAGAAATAATACATAAAATATATCTCATAATATTTATAATTGTTTGAATGAATTTTTTAAATAATATTAAATATTTAATAAATATTATAATATATCTACTTCTTTCTTCCACCAAAAGAAAATGATGTTTAATCATAATTCAATAGATTCGATATTAAAATATTCTTACAATTTATATATTAAATAGATTGGTTGTATATTTTGATTTTGAGTATTTTACTCTCAAAATTTTCAATTAATAATATACAAAAGGAAGAAATTAAAAAAATGGGCACCAGCGCCAATGAATTGTTCATTATTCTTAACTGTCGAGGGGCGTCGTTTTGAGTAGTGGTTTTTTGTTTGCCACCAATGAATGTATGGGACGTACATCCCTAAATAAGAGCAGAGTAGGTGAAAGTTTACCTAGACCCGTGACAGGGCACACCACATTAAACACGCGGATATGAACACTCGAAAGGATGAGCCCAAGACAAATTGGGATGACCTCAGGGTCCAAAAGAGTTACCGTATTAAAAATGACGCTTATTAGTTACAAGTGATTTGGCATATTAAATTGCATATCAATACTTGCATTATTTTTTTATTAAATTTTTTTATTAAATTGAGAGAAAAAGAAGATCATCTATCTCATGAAAATCATTTTCATTTTTATTTCGTACCGTTTTATTAAACAGATGCTTTATATTTAATATTGATGAACGGTTTAATACGTAAAATCGCTTGCAAGAAAATTTTTCCATTAAAAATAATGGTATGACCCACCTAAGACAAGTAAGCTGAAAGACTGTTGGCCTACAGTAGATGAGACTTGGTCCCCAAGGGGTGCGAGGGATACAAAAGACAAGAGGCAAAAGGCCCAAAGGTAAGAAAATGAAATTCTTCACTAGTCGCTGTAATTTTCCTCTCAAGTATTCATACACGTTAGCCACTCTCACCGGGAACTAACTTTAGCATCAGAAGTATCTCCCGGTCACGAGGCTAACCAAGCTTTTTTTACCTAGGTGCAGGCGAGTGGATGCAGTCATGGGTGTGCGAAACACGTCCGTAAGAATTGAACAAAAAAAAACTACAAAAAAAAAAAGCAAAAGGAAGAGTAAGGGAGGAGGAGGAGGAAAGAGTGAGCCATTCTACTCCTCTATAGTAGAGGAAGTAGCAAAGAGAAAATGATAGATAGAGAAAATGCACTACCTATGTTCTCAACCACACACTTTCTTTCCCCTCAAATCCATGCCTCATCAAACATGAGGGAAAGGAAAAATAATACAAGACTATCAAAGTTTGTTAATCGTACAAGAAGTTGGATATTTCCCACAATGGAAATGCAATATGCATGGGGAATTTTGACAAAGAAAATACTTTTGTATATATTGTTCTCTGTTATGAGTCTCTCGGGAAGGAAAACACTTTGGTTGGGAAAAATAATTTTGTACATATTGTTGGAGGCTATCGTGTAATGTGCATTGTGTGCATCGATTTTGTGATCTATAGATTTTTTTCACCTTCCAATCTTCAAAATCTTGTTGAAGGTATTTGTATGTCAACCATGTACTTATTAGAATGTTCATTTACCTCACGTGAATAAATATTTGAACACCCATGGATGCTCAAATATTATTTTCTCATTTTTCTTATTTGATAAGTGAAAAGAAATTGGAAAATTTAGGTATCATTGTTAGAGCAGTGGCATCTAGTTCCCTATACATTCTTATCCTCCAAAATTGGGGATGAATTTTGAGGAAACTTCCATTTCCTCGTCCCATCGATTCCCTAATTTAGGGTCATTGTTTACGCATGTTACAACAGTTCTCCATCTATAGGGAACCACTGTACATCCTCAAACACATATTTTATTATGTTCGATTGTCCATCTCTTTTCCTATCCCGCATTCACTGTCTCTAGCACCCTAGTTGCTATCGGCTCTCTCTCGCACTCGTCCATCAACGGCAGCCCCTTCAACAAAACACTATGTAAGCATGAACATTCTCACACACACACAGAGTCTCTATCTTCATGTCTGTTAGCTTTAAGCAAAATGCACTCTCGAATTCGTTTGTAGCTCTATCATTTTGGATAACTCCATTGTTGAATCTTGAGCTAGATCTCGAAAATCCTAGCCGAAATCACGAAATGGTTTCTGTCTATGATTCTCTAGGGTTTCTACAATGATGATTTTTGTACAAATATAGGAAAACAAATTTGTAAAATCAGTGACCAACCCATTTGATTCTACTACTTGTTTGATTTGTGTTTTGTGTAATTTATTCAATCTAGTTTGCCATTTGATTCTATTACGAATTTCACATGCTTATGTGGTTTGTTTCACTGTCAATGACCTTGCCCATTGGTTCTACTGCTTCTTTCATTTATGTTTTGTGTGATTTTTGTGTAATTTATTCAATCTAGCTTGCTATTGGATTCTATTACAAATCTCACATGTTTATGTGCTTTGTTTCACTGTCAGTGACATTGCCATTTGATTCTACAGCTTGTTTGGTTTCTGTTTTGTGTACTTGTTGTGTAATTTATTCAATCTAGATTGCCATTTCATTCTATTATGAACTTTACATGCTTATGTGTTTTGTTTCACTATTAGTGACCTTGCCATTTGAATTTACTACTTGTTTAATTTATGTTTTGTGTACTTATTGTGTAATTTATTCAATCTAGCTTGCCATTTCATTCTATTACAAATTTCACATGCTTATATGCTTTGTTTCACTGTCAGTGACCTTGCCCATTAATTCTACTACTTTTTTATTTATGTTTTCTGTTATTTCTGTATAATTTATTCAATCTAGCTTGTCATTTGATTCTATTATGAATTTCACATGATTCTGTGTTTTGTAAAATTAGCGAGCTTGTCATTTGATTCTATTAGAAATTTAATATGATTATGTGCTTTCTTTCTGACCTTGCCATGATTCTATTACAAATTTAGCATCATTATGTGCTTTGTAAAATCAGTGAACTTGCCATTTTATTTTGTTACAATTTTAACATGATTTTGTGCCAATTTTCATTGTCAATTTGTTAAGTTTTTCTAAATTCAAAGTTAAAAAATGAATAAGGGAACAATTTCCAAATTTGGTATTTTTAGATTACATTTAGATGTTGAATTGAGTTAAGCTGAGCTAAGTTTTTTTTATAAATAATAGTGAGTTGAGATGGTTGAGTGAGTTTTGTGAAACCTATTTAAAATGAGTTTAAAGTGTGTTTGGATGTTAAGATGGGTTTACATATATTTATGAGAAGTTGTAAAATAATTGGGTCCTACTATTAAACAATATTGTTTATTTGACACATTTGTCCTATTTTTAGTGTCAAACCTGCAAGCAAAAGAAAAAAAAAATCAAAGGCAAATAAGGAAGCTGCACTTGCAGCTAAAGTAGGTTCACGTGAATTTGTTAGTTGGGGTCTAGCAATAATCTGAAATCTAAATTTTGTCTGGTGTGAGGCCCAACCAATAATCTCACATTTGAACTGCACTCAGAAGAGGATGAAATATGCATTTGGATATTCAAAATAGTTTAAAAATGAAGTGTACTCAGCTTAGTTGTGCATCCAAACGAGGCCTTATTGGCTTCCACAAATTTGGACAAGCTGACACTTGGTTTTGCTCGCCTGTTGCTATGATAGTTGGCTTCCACAATTGTTGTGATATTGTTCCTCATTGTTGCTATGATATTTGGCTTCCTCTGTTGCGATTTATAACCTATTCATGAATGTTTTGTGCCATTTGTTGGGTTTTTGATTTTTGTTGTTGATTCCTTATTTGTTTTTTTATTGAGTCATAGCTTTATTCTTTGCAGCTTTAATTGTTGATATGTAGAGGCTGTCACTGTGGCTGTATGTAATGTAATTAAGCTATGATGATGGTTAAATTAAATATGATAAATATGTAAAATCACAACTTCTGTGAATGGGGTGAGCTGATATGATAGGGTAACCCAGATGGTCATTGTTTTGTGAAAGTTTCACCAAGGTAATCGTTTTACAACCATTCGAGTTTGTGTTATGTGCTTACCTATGCCTGAATAAAATAAAATAATAATAATAAAAAAGCCATTTTGAGCCTCTTTCCTAAATTTTTATAATAATTGGTTGTTTATGTGCTTATCCCTATCGGCTATGATGATTACAGAGTTATGTGAGAACACAGGAAATTTTGCAATACTCCATGGCAGGGTAATCGAACGGCCAATCACTACTAGTAACCGATTGTTGCAGCCATGGAGGATGTTGCCACTTCCTATGTGTTACCATTCATTTCCTAAGCCACTTTCCCTGGTTAATTGTTTGGGTATGTCTGGGGGCTTAGCAAGGGAAACTTGAATGTCAACAATGGAAATGGGCAAAAACTCTATGGCAGGGTAACTCGGATATCGAATAAATATTGACAATCGATTGTTGCAACCATTGAGGACATGACTGGCCAATCAAGATTTTGTGAATTATAGTAAAAATCTTTGAAATATAGTTTGTACTAAAGATACGAACTATGCTCACTTTTTGTGTACAAACTTGAAGCATAATAAAAGACAACAATATCCAATTCTTGGGTCACATAGTAGCACTATCAATATCTCAAGCTCAGTAAACTATTGTCAAAATGAGTACCCAGTATGTTATTGTGACATTAAAGCATGTTGAAGAATTACTTATATGGAGGATAATGAGGGGCGTCGATTTTTTAGTTGCCAAAACTATGAGGTACTTTTCATTTGTTGGTAGTATTATTTGCTAATATGTGTTGGTAGTCTTGTTCCACATATTTCAGTACTAGTCAATTTTGCAGGTTGGGTAGCCTTGCTGGTTTTTCTATTGATATGACCTAAAAATACCAGTATATGGCCAAAAGACAATTAAACGATTACAAACCGAACTTCAAAAGATACAAGCATCAATGGATATCCAAACTAGTCGATATCAATTCGAAATTGTTTAGAGAGGCATAAGAGAAAACTGGAGAAAACCAATTTCATTATAGCAATTTCAATGTCATGGTAATTTGCTTTGGAAATTTCTAAGCGATTTTGTAGTGACATATACTAAACTTTTGCAGTTTCAATACTTATAATTATAATATAGTTTTATTGTGGGCATATGTATTGAACTTTTGGGGCTTGTGTATGGGCAATAGGAGCACTTGTACATAAAATTGAGAAAATATTATGGATGTACACATTTTCTTTTCTTTTCTATTTTAATTATTGAAAATGAATATATAGTTTATGAAGTGTGTAATTTATCTTACCGTGTGAAAAAAACATATTTATCTATTTGTTTCCTTTGGGTGTGTCTAAAACTTAAACTATTTCGATCACCGTTAGATCTCAGTGAAAACCATAATCTTGTTTTTTATTTATCCGTTATAAATAAAATACTGCTAGAAAATGCAAGTATTTATTATTTGTAAAACCGTAATAATTTCAAAACTATTCTTGTACCAAGAAAAAAAATGGCTTTATGTTTAAAATTTACGTATAAGGTGGTAGTTAAAACATAAAGAAAAAGATAAAAGAGTGAATAATTATGAAAGTAAATAAAAGTGAGAAAAAAAAATTAAGAAAAAAAATAGAAAAATATTATTTTAATAGAATAGAGAAATGAAAGAAAATACAATGTAGAAGGTTTTTGAAAAATTAGTAAAATTTTATGATACAATTTTAGGAAAAGTATTTTTTAACCAAAATTTAGAAAAATTTATAGAAAGAGATAAGAGCCAGCCCTAGTTTTTAGAGAGAGAGACTCCTCCTTCTCTCTAGAAACCACCCAAATCAAGGCTCCTCCCTCCCTCATCTCTCTTAGTTTTCTCATTTTCTTTTTCATTTTAAGATTTTTTTTCAAGGCTAAGTACGAAGGAAGGCCGATCTACTGCTCTCTGGCGTCTAGCGACCACCATGCGCCCTACTGCAGGCTTTCCAAGATGCCAACTTTTAGACGGGCGAAGAATTTCACTGAATAGAGATGTGCGTGAGCCACACACGTGGACCAAAGGGTGCACGTGAAATCCACGCGTCACTACTAAAGGTGCCCTTCTACCGCACGCACTGATTTTCTAGGTTTAGAACCACTGGTTTCTGTAGACTTGACCATCCACCATGCCTCTAGGGTGGGGTGTGGCTCTCACACTCCATCACAGTTACTGTTTTTGTAATTTTTTTTTTCAAGGTTGAAAATACGGATCTATATCTTTTCAAGATATAATTTATTATTTTTTCATGTATTTTTTATTTCTGTAATGTCTTTTGTTTTAGAAATATTAAAAAAAAATACATAGTCTCATGAAATTTCGTCTGTAGAGTGTGTCTTCTACTTTGTCTTAGATGGAGTATGAGATTTGGTTAACTCTGTGTTAGATTGAGTTGTGCTGTCTCTCAGACTTTAGATATGTAGAGGTTTGTAGTTTGGATTAGATTATGTCAATCACGAGTATATACTGGAGAGTTATCAATATTGTAGTTCACTTGTAATATATGTTTTAAGTTAAGTTTGTAAATGTCTATTATTAATAAATACAATATGTCTTTTTCAAAAAACAAAAAAAAAAAAATTATAGAAAACGGGAATTGAGCAACATTACCACGTCTATATCACGTGGGAAGTCTTCCAAAAAATTTTAAAACCATTTCTTCACCCCTTGCCACGTGATCGATCCGCACCATAAGCCAACTTCGTATGTCAACCGTTCAATAAATATTTATCAACAGCCGAGATTGCCAGAGACATGATCACATGGATAGCCCCAAACCCCACCCATCAATCCCGTCTCCGTCTGGTAATATATAAAGCACAGAATCTCTATAATCCATTCAACCTCAAACTTGAACAGAAATTCTCATATTCAGGTACTGTGGCTTGCAATTTCCTCCGTAAGCCTTTTGTCTTTTCTAATTATCTCCCTCGTTCTCTGACTATTGTTTCTGGGTTTTAGATTTTATATTGCAATTTGAAAATGTCGGGTCGTGGAAAGGGAGGCAAGGGTTTAGGCAAGGGGGGAGCGAAACGGCACCGTAAGGTTCTCCGGGACAACATCCAGGGAATTACGAAGCCGGCGATTCGTCGGTTGGCTCGCAGGGGCGGTGTGAAGCGGATCAGCGGCCTGATCTACGAGGAGACCCGTGGTGTCCTGAAGATCTTCCTGGAGAACGTGATTCGCGACGCTGTGACCTACACGGAGCACGCCCGAAGGAAGACCGTGACAGCCATGGACGTCGTGTACGCGCTCAAGAGACAGGGGAGGACTCTGTACGGGTTCGGAGGTTAGGTTTATGGCCGTAAAAAGTCTTGCTGTCAAGAAAAAGCAACCAAACAAATGGATGGTCGTGTTTTTTATTTTTTATTTTGGCAATTAGGTGGGAAAAATTGTGGTTTCTAGGGTTTGTGTTCTGGTAGTGGTCTTTGTAAATCGACCTCCGAATGGAATTTCCCGAATATTTAATGCAAAGAATAGACTAGTTTTAGCAAAGTTTGAATCTTTATCACGATTAACGGATCATCTGAAGGGAGAATTAGCATTAGTTTAGCTAAAATTGTGCATAACAAGCGCTACTTACTGAATCAAATGGAAGAAGATACCTTAATATTTGCTTAAATTCAACTTCATGTAGATTTAGATAAATAAATAAAGGATCAAACAGGGAAAATTAATCTTTAAAACAAAAGAAAGCTAGCTGCACAAGTTGAGAACCCAGAACAAGATTTATTTAGTATGCTACAAAACTCAAATCTGAACCAGGAAATTGACATTTAGCACAAAACGAAGTTCATAAATGGATTCATTTTATGGTGTCTCATGGTTGTCTTATCAACCTATATTGGGTGCAAAGTAGGATGATGTATCCTACAAGATAATTGGGTTAATCTATTTCAATTAGTTCCAATTATTTCTTTCTGAATTATGCCTTGTTGTCAAGGTGATTTGCAGAGGATATTTTCCATATTATTGTCCGAAGTTCTAGTAAGAACTGAAGATTAGATGAATGCGCAATAGATCACAAGCCTGGCAGCAAGGCTATAATACGCAGTTGTACAATGTTTCCAAAACTTTTCAAGAATCCTTTGCAAATAGGCTTTTACTATGCACATCTTCCTCAAACACTGGGACGCGCGCACACTGACTCGGTTTAGATTCAATTGTAGTTGGAAAATTAGATCTGTTAGATGAATGGCTTATGTGTTTATCCTGTTATGAGACATGTATTCTTCATCCACTCATTAAATGGATCCGATTTTAACTAGACCTAAATCCAAAAACACTTGCAATAACGTGCTATTGATGTAGAAGTCAAGGAAATGATGGAAAGTAGCTCCAATACCAAGCTACAAAAGAAAAGACTTCACCGAAAAATCAAAGATTTTAGAATATATAGTTTATGTTAGATTGTTTATGGATATAGACCAGTATATCAGCATAAAAAAGTTCTTGGAAAATGCAAAAAGCCAGAGCGCATTTGAACGTAATCTTTTGATGAGTTTGGTCTGCAGCATATGAATAATATATGTTGGGACATAAAAATAAAGCACCAAAAGAATATCTTATCTTCTTGGCCATCGTTGCCACCTGCAACCACTATATTGAAAGGAATGGGATCATTGTAATCGTTAGTCCTCTCACGTTCAGAGGCCCATCATCATCTGTAGTCTGTAGCGGCCAACAGATGATGGAAATAGCAAACTTAAGCCTTTAAGCCCAACCAGCAGAGAGCAATGATAAGGGCTACTAGTTTTGAAATTGAGTCTTTTTCATGATGAGTGGCCGAATGCCTCTAGCCTCGAGGAACGTCAAATTTGTGGGTTGCTCTGTATTAGAAAGCTGGATGATCCCAGGAAGGTAGAGGATGAAAAATGTAGAATACTGAATCCAAAGATTGGAGGGAAGATAAACTAATCCCAAGATACTGAGATAGACTGAAATCTTACCATCAGAAAAATTGCAGCCAAAGAAAAATAAGATTTATAAGAGATCTTTAGTTAGAAACTGTACTATCTATATCATTAATTTTGTTACACGTCCAACAGACTCATAAATTTCAACCAAGCTTGTGCAACCTTCATGTATTAGTTTCTCCTGGTATGGGACAAGTAATAAACATGGTGAATCGGTGAGATTTTTAGAGTGGATTAGATTAATAAAGCTTTTCAACAATGCTTTTTTTTTTTTTTTTATAGGAAGCTTTCAACAATTTTGAGTATCTGTTAAAAGTAGAATGATAGATTTTTGGTATAGCAGAGATTAGGGGGAAGATCAATTTGAAAAATAGATGTACTTTCCTGCTTCTCTAGTTTTTGTTTGTTTTTACAAATGAGATAAGATGAGTTGAGATTAAAGTATAAAGTTGAATAAAATATTATTAGAATATATTTTTTTTAATATTAATTTTGTTTTAGAATTTAAAAAAGTCGAATTGTTTATTTTATTTTGTATCGAAATTTGAAAAATTTGTAATGATTAGACGAGATGAGTTAAGAGAAGTTGTAAAAATAAACGAGACCTAACTCATTCCAACAATAGATCTGTCTGCCATTTCTCGACTTCACCCACATGGCTCCCTGTAGAAATCAGTAAGTACCTGAGAGTATTCTCATCCGGTTCCCTAAATTTTTCTCTAAATTTTAGCTAGAAATGACACTCCCTATAATTTTATCTTAAATTTTACTCATATTTAAAAAACCTCCTACATCTCATTCCTTTTCCTTTATCTATTCTATTAAAATAATATTCTTCCATTATTTATTTCTTACTTTTTTTTCTCTTACTTCCATTTCTATTCTTAACTATTAACTCTTTTTTCTTATTCTCTTCTTTTCAAATACCACATTCTACTAATTTTATAAATCCTTATACGATTTTTTCTTCTAGATAGAGTATTATTTTTCAAACCAACATCGATATTAAAAATAATAATTTTTTTAATATGTACATTTCCCAACGCAATGGTATTTTTTAATATGATTTTATCTGCATATATAACAGTGATATTTTTTTATTGGATTTGTCTAACGGTAACATTTTTTGTCTTTTATTTAACTGTAACATTTTTCGTCCTTTATCCAAAGACAAAATTTTTAATTCCTGCTTCCAGCGGTAACTTTTTTTATTCTTTTCTCCAATGGTAATTTTTTTTTTTTTGCCATTTCTCCAATGGTAACCTTTTTTGTTCTATATGTAACGGTAACTTTTTTCCTCTATAAATTCGCATTTTACTTGCATTCACATTCTCAGAAACCCAACTCTCTTTTGATCTAAGAACCAAAACTCAACATTCCCCCCTCATCTCCAACTCCCTTTATCAAATGGCTCATTCATTCTTTTGCAAATTGCTTACATATTTGTCATTTGAAGATGAGTTTGATGTTGTTCTTAATGACGAGGCCGATTGAGAGTCATCGAAGCATCATGGCAATAGCCAACGTCGTAAGTTTATTAAGTGTGATCATATTCACGCATTTTCCATGAAAATACAGTATATCCTTTGAATCTATTTCGAAAGAGATTTTGGATGAGTCGTCTCCTATTTCTCTTTATTCTAAATGAGGTAGAGGCTTATGAGCCATACTTCATCCAGAGAAGAGATAATGCAGGAAGACTCGTAGAGCAAAATCTGAAATGCAAAATCACCAAACGTTGTCGAATGATGATGGTTTTGTCATCATTTACACATTACTAGAATCACAAACTAGTAGAGTAAAATCAAAGCATGCAAAAGAATTGAAATGCAAGTCTCTACATAACAGTAAAAATGGCAAGTATTTGTTGGACAAAACTGAACATGAAATTTTGTCCAAACTGAGCAGCAGTTATACAAAGAATGCACATCACAAAGAAAATGGCTACAAGTTTAGACCCAAAGAATGCACATGAAAGAGAAATGGGAGAAAGTTTAGACTTAAAGAATGCTCATCATAGAGAAAAGACAGCAAGTAAAGACCTAAAGAATGCACATCACAGAGAAATGGCAGCAAGTTTAGACTCAAAGAATGCACATCACAGAGAAAATGGCAGCAAATTTAGACCCAATGAAGCTTGCAAATAGGTAAAATTAGACCCAAATCAAAAGCATTTCAAATGGGTAAACTCAGACCCAAATTACAGAGTAAGCAAATGGAAAAATCACAGATAAACCACGGCATTTGGGATAAACAATAAAGCATGCAAATAGGTAAAATCAGACCCAAATCACAAGCATTTTGAAGGAGTAAACCCTGATCCAACACCATCAACTGCAATAGACATCTACGATAAATCACAGAGAAATTAAAGGGAAAAATCATAGATAAACCACGGCATGGAGGGATAAAAAATGAAGCATGCAAATGAGTAAAATCATACCCAAAAGACTTCCAATTCGAAGGAGTAAAATCAGACCCAACACCATTAATGGCAATGAACATCTATGATAAATCACACGATAATCAAAGGGGAAATCACAAATAACCCTCATCATGGAGGGATAAACAATGAAGCATGCAAATGGGTAAAATCATACCCAAATCACAAGCATTTTGAAGGAGAAACCCTGATCCAACACCATCAATTGCAATGGACATCTACGATAAATCATAAAGTAATCAAAAGGAAAAATCATAGATAAACCATGGCATGGAGGGATAAACAATGAAGCATGCAACTGAGTAAAATCATAGCTAAAAAACTTCCAATTCGAATGAGTAAAATCAGACCCTACACCATCAATGGCAATGGACATCTACGATTAATTACACGATAATCAAAGGGCAAACCCACGGCATGGAAGGATAAACAATGAAGCATGTAAATGGGTAAAATCAAACCCAAATCACAAACATTTCAAATTAGTAAACCCTAACCCAACAACAAATAAACCACGACATCGAGGGATAAAATGAAGCATGCAAGATGATAAATATAGAATCGCAAATAGTATCGGCAGTGAATATGTGTGAGAGAGAGAGAGAGAGACGATTTCACCGTGTGTGCGCGTGGGTCTTACCGAAGATGAAGACGTAGGGGCTGCTGGATGGGAAGGTGAACAACGATCGAGATGATAGAGAATCGAAGTAGGGGCGTTGGTGCGGGTTGAAACTGAATAGTTTAGGATTGAGGATGAATACTGTAGCATCCCTGATAGTTAACCCTAAAATGAAGAATAAGATGGAGGCTGTATTTGGGATTTTTCTCAAATACAAACCATATAATTTAGGAAAAAGTCCTCTTTAAGGACTCGGATGAGAGGATGAGAATGCTTTGAAAGAATACTACTAAAGTCATTGATAGATTCTCCTAAGTTTACCAAATATATATTTTTTTAATTATTAGTCCCACTCTCGGTGGTGCTAGCGATACGTATTGTAACGTCTAATTGTAAGGCCTAAATCATATGACCTATACTCCAAAAGGAATAGTGAATGATACATTTGGAGTCTTATTAGAATCTTATAAAGAGCAAGAAAATTTCCTTTACAAGCAATGTGAGATCTATTCATCACTTACCCTTATCCTTATCATATAGGGTATCACGTATGTAGTGTTTAGATTATATATATATAATCATAAACGGAAGGAATAAAATCTACCTCGAGTTTTCTTCTTTTTCGTGAAAGAAAAATCGAACGTGCGTTTAAGCGATTCAACTTCTTTACAAGGTTTAGGGTAAGTAACTAGTTCACAAGTTTCCATTTTGGAAAGAAAAATTCTTGGGAGAAGTTACTGTTGGCAGCAACCACTTTTGCACACAATATGTGGTTTCATCCAAACCTTCCATCTCTTAAAGTTGAAATTATGAGAGGAAAAATGAGAGGAGGAGAAGAAGCCACATAGTAAGTGCGAAGTGCGCACTACTATAGTGGCTTCTCTCTAGCATTACTCTTTTGGAAAATAATAGATATATAATCTACCATCCTTTATATAACTATATTTTAAATTAAGAGTATTTTTATAAAATAATTTATAAAATTAACATCACTTTACATAAATATTTTTATTTTAAAATATAATTATATAAAGAATTGTAAAAAAATTCTAGATGTAATATTACTCTTCTATTTAATAGACGTGATGGAAATTTTGATGTAGAAGTGAGCTGATCATCATGTATTTTTGCTGTGAAAATGTTCTATCTTGGCAGGGCATATCAGTATAAGATATCCTTTGCTACAAGATTATCCTCATAATTTATTTTTACTTTCCTTCTTAAATATATTATATATATACTAATAATTTATGAGAAGACAATAAAAAAAAATATTTTCATAATATTCTATATATATATATGGAAAACACTATAGACATAAAGGGATCCCATACACCCACGTCTCCACTTTTTTTTTTTTGCTTTCTTTTTCTCCTCCCTCCTGTGCGTCTCCCCTCCTCTCCTCCCCCTTTTCATCTCTGCCTCTGCTTGCCTCGGCCCTCCCCGTGGACGCCATGGTGGTCGGGGACCACTTCAGGATCGGCAGAATCCGCCAGCGGTCCAAGCGGCACCATCCGGCAGGGGGATGGGAGCTCCAGTGAATGGCAAGCTGCATGAACTACCGTGAATGGGGCGGTGCCGCTAGGACTGACCGCGGTTTCTGACGGCCCTGAGGTGGTCCCTGACCACTGTGGCGGCACGGAGATCGGTGGCGACTCACGGGAATGGGCGCATGGGAAGGAGAAAAGAGAAAGAAAGAAAAAGTGGGGACACATGACACATTCATAGTGTGCCACATCAGTGTGTGTGAGATCCCTTTATGTCTCTATCAACTCCCTATATATCTCTCTATATATAAAAAGTATGTATCTAACAGAAAATTGTTGGTTTAACAATTTTTTGTTGTTTTCCATTAAAAATAACGTTTTGTTAAGTTGTCTGTTATGTATTAACCATTATGTATAAAAGCAATTTGAATTTAAAAGAAAAATTGGAAAAATTAACCAAAAATTTTTCATATTCATTATTCACACCCAGATTCATGCATATGGAAAAAAATTAAATGCCTCATGCTCGAGATAACCACTTTCTCATCAAGTCATTCATGCATTTGACTGATTTGTCAAATTGTCCATACATTATCTATAAAAGCAATTTGAGTTAAAAAAAAATGAAAAAAATTAACAAAACACTCTTCGTATTCCCCTTATTCATGCATTTGTAAAAAATAAAAAAGCCTCATAGTCGAGATAACCAGTTTATCTAAAATTCCCATTATTTCAGTCCAGCACTCCCTTTTCTTCAATTCATATTATTTTAGTCCAGCAACATCTTCAGAAAACATCAAACGCTGCACATTAAAAATTACTGGGGTTAGTCAATTTCTTCTTCTATCATTTTTTTGATGTTTTAAGTTTAGTTTTTCCTTTTTTTTCCCCACATATTCTACTGCAATGCTTCTTGTTTTATGTGGTTTATTTTGAATGATTAGTTTTCGGTTCATCTTTGATTAAATAATGAAATTTATAAATAATGATGTAAATAATGATGTAATATTGATGTAAGTCATAAGTAATGAAAAATATAGGGCATAGCTTGATGCAAATATACCAAAACAGAAAACAATACATGTATCACAAACAATATGTATCTTAACATGTTTCTGCCCTGAAACGTGTATAAGAGCTCGAAGTACACTGACAACAAATTCTGTATGGAAGATTTTCTTTCTAATATTTGTGTTTTTGTTTGTGACTTCTTTGGTGTTATATTTAAGGACTCTTTTCTATTTGAACAGAATCAACAATATATATGAAAAACGTGCAAATCGATCACATACCAATAAATCAATTCCAATAAAAAAACATATTGAATAACAAATTGATATTTGAAATAACATATTCCAATAAAAATTTTGCTTCTTATATATATGTTGTATCATCTTCTGATTTATTTTTTTATATATGCTTTTGTGTTCTTTTAGCATAATTTGACATGTTTGATATTTGTTGATATTTATTTTTTTATATATGCTTTTGTGTTATGATATTTGTGTTCTTTTGTTTGATATTTATTTTTTTATTTCCTGATCTGTTTATCAAGTGATCAGTTGGTGCATATGAGACCTACATTAAATTTGTTAAGTCCCATCTGACTACAGTCTGAGGTAAATATTTTTTCCCCTCAAATATTTCTTAAATTCATGTTCATTGTGTAAAAGAATTCCTATATATATATATTTTTCCTATGCTCTATTGATTTGTTCTATGTTTGTGAGTGAATACAGATTATTATGTTGATTTTTGAATGTATAATACTGTGTTATAATATAAATTGTTATGTTGATTTGTTCTATGTTTGTGTTCTTTTGTTCTAGGTTCTTATAGTAATTATTGATTAAATAGATCCTATTTCTTGAGACCAAGATCATACTGTTTCAGGCAATTCCTATTAGTTATTAACGAAAACATTTCTGCTTAAATTTATAATTAACAGATTAACAAATAAAACCAACTCAACAATAATACCTTTCGACTCATCAAGCAACCCCTACAACTCCGATGGGTACGCGCGCCGGACCAGCAGTTTCCCCACCTTCCGATCCTTCAAATTGGTCAGACGCCTCCTCCATTCCACCAGCGCGTGGCCCCCACGCTCCACTCCAGAGGCGTTGGTCGACTGTTCCTCCACTGCAGATATGCTCTTCCCTTGCTGGTATATCCGAATTATTGTTTTCTCTAACCGGTGATCTTGTGAGAGAGACTAAGGACCTCGCCAATAAATACCTCAAGACTTCGAACAACACTACAGCCACTTGCACCGCTTCCAACGGTGGCTTACCTCAAAACATCTTTTAAGACGGATCCCTCTTAGTAGGGACAGGGTACAGACCAAGAAATTGGTCGCAACCCCCCTTTTTTTTTTCTTTTTTCATCACATTTGCACTGTGTTTGTTGTTTTGGGATATCTTGTTGGGGAACCCCACTCCCTCTAACTTGTATCATCTTTTATTTTAATAAAGTTTGCTTACTTAGAAAAAAAAAAAAAAATCAACTCATCAATAATACCTTTTGACTCATCAAGCAATCCCATAAGTGCCTTGTCCTCTTCATTCCCTTCAGAAGTTTCTCCTGGCAAAGTTTGAACAAGTTGAAAAATTTATAAATATATACATATATAAAACGACATTGATTCCAACAAATCAATAAATATATCTATTAGTAAATTCCACTCTCAATCTACATTAAAACCAAAGTACTAATCTGACACTAAAAAAGAAAAAAAAAAGTTGAAAAACTCATACTTTTAGCCGTCAAAACTCACTACCAATCTAATAAAAAGAATAGAAAATAAAACATAACGATGTTTATTTCTAAAAAATCAACAAACAAAAAGGCAAAAACTGGGCATAGATTGATGCAAATATACCAAAACAAAGTATATCTATGGTCAATCCTACGAAGAGCATAAACAAACATATTAAATAAACCAAGAGGGATAAACAGAGTATATCCATGCCAAGTAACATGTGTATGAAATAAATTTGGTGATGGATACTTTAGAGAACAACACACATCAAGCAACAAAAACAAAAACAAAATAAATAAATGAAGATGGAGGTTCCAATTCATAAGGTTTCGAATAAGAACATTGTGAAAAATCAGGAAATACTTAGAAAGACAGGGTTCGTTGTCTTTATAGATCTAAACATCTGTATGCATTTGAAAAAAAAATATTTATGCGGAATAATGAAATGATCACAGAGAAAGAAACAAAACAGATCAGGGTGAACAGATCAACACACATCAAGCGACAAAAAAAACAAAAAACAAAAAGACAAAAAAAAAATATATTAAAGATTGAGGTTCAAATTCGTAGGGTTTCGAAAAATAACATAGTGAAAATTCAAAAAATACAAAGAAAGATAGATTTAGAGGTTTTTACATATCTACATATCTGTAAGCATTCGAGAAAAATAAAAAACTTCGCCTTGCAACCAAAATGTGAGGAAAAACCCTAATGAGAGAAGGTCATTGTTGCGAAAATATATACAAAGAGATAAATTAGAGATTCAGATATGAAGAGACGAGAGAAAGAGAAGAAGAAAAGTGAGAATAAGAGACAAAGAGGGAGAGAGACAAAGAGGGAGAGAGACAGAGACGGGAAGATAAATCTGGAAAAGGCAAGAGAAGGAGAAGAAGAAAAGTGAGAAGAAGAAAGAGAGGGAGGGAGAGAGACGCTAAAATTCAAGAAGAATGTAGAAGAGGCGAGCGGAGAAATGAGATGAATTTATACGGTCTAGCGTTGAGTTGGGGTTTTTTCCCCTCAAAACGGCGTCGTGTTGGTATACATATATATTTATACACATATATATTTATTATATATAGTTAAACTCATATAATAAGATTCTTTGAAGTTATTTATAAATTGTTTATAAATTACAGGGACATATTATTTATAGTTATTTAAAAAATACATTGGCATATTATTATCTAAAAAATAATTTATAATAATTTATAATTTATTTATATATTACAGTGTTTAATTATTTATAAATTACATAAACATTACATTGTTATTTAATTAACTGAATTTTTTTATTTTTTATTTTATTTTTTATAAGAAACATGACTTCCATTAATAAAATAAGATTATAGACATTTATCAAGTCAAAGGATTTAAGAAAGAATTTAATTAACTGAATTGAGTTTAGTAATATATAAAGACATGATAATTTAAGACTTATATCTATTGATATATATCAATATTTTTTAAACATATATCCGTTAATATTAGATGCATATCAAACTTGAATTCAAACTATTTCAATTTTTTTTAAAATATTCACAAGAGTAATAGTTAAAAAAAAAAAAGAGTAGTTATGTTTAAAAATGGAAGTGGGAGAAAAACGTAATTAAAAAAAATAAAGAAATATTATTTTAATAGAATAAAGAAATGATAGAGAATTAGATGTAGGAAATTTTTGAAATATGAGTAAAATTTAGGTAAAAAATTTAGAAAATGTATTTTTTAAGTAAAATATAAATAATTTTATTAAAAATAAGATGGGAATACTCTTAGAATTGCTTGTTAGTTAGTATCATAACTAAGTTGTTGGTAATCTCTTTCGATGTCTTTTATAGAGTGTCATTTAGCTAAGATTTTAGATGACGATAATTGTAGACAAACACCTCATGATAGTTTCGTTATATTTCTAAAAAATAATTATTTCTTTGAACGTTCTTTAATGTATATTGCGACGTGCATTAGTTTACAGATATATTTATAAATTTTTTATAAATTGCAATCACATATTATTTATAATTATTTAAAAAACACATTGACAAATTGTTATATAAATAATTATTTATATTTATATATCACATTGTGTAATTTATAAACATCATTATTTAATTAATCAAAAATATTACATCTTTAATAATAAAAAATTAGATATTAACAAAAATAAATAAATATAAACTAAGTAAACTTGTATTGCACGTTACTTTCACCTAGTATATATATATATATATATATATATGAAAAATTGGTGTAATATGATTCAGAGTAGTGATACTCTGCATTCGTAGGATTTTGTAAAAATGTGCAAATTTTTTAATGATTACGATGACGGACATAACAATACATGTCAAGTCAACCGTGGGATTAAAACAAAAAAACAAAAAGATGCATCCAAACTTCTCGCATGCTCATAACGAATTAGGTTTGTAAATTGAACAATAATATTCCAGCTGGAACTTTAAACCATTAATCATGTGTATATATTTTCATAGAATATTTATACGATCATGATCATTTAATTTCAATGGTCTCTTGAGAATTTATTTTCTTTTATTCTTGGAAACTCTAAAAAAAAAAAAAAAAAAGCAAAATATTTAAATATTAATTCATTGAATATATTAACACTTCCAAACGCATACAACCAGTGTTTTCCCACGCAACAAAGTCCCGATCGAGTCCCAACTCTCTCTACGTCTCTCTCAGAGTTCTATTTCTATACAAACTTACAAACAGATCGAAGCCAAACCAAACCAAACCTTCGGTACGTAGTGCTAATCCTTGCCCGGAAGCCAATGGCCTCCGTTTGCAAATTAGACTGCGTCGAAGATGCCCGCGTCCCGATGCGACTAACCTATGCCAACCTCTACAAGTGGCCGGAATCCGACGCCGAGTTCGTGAAATCCGTCAGCTCAAAAGAGAACCGGGGGCGGGGGGCGCATGCTCATCCTAGAGTGGTGGACAGCATTTCATGCAGGCAAATGTATTTGAGGAGCTACACGTTTTCAAGACAAAAGAGTAGTATACCCGAAAAGACCAAGAAGTGCTTGGGCAGAGTACTGCAGAGAGTTGCCACGGCCGGTAAAATTAGAGGAGGTCAGAGCAAGGAAAACGGCACTACTAGAAGAGTGGCCACAGCCGATAGTATTAGAAGAGATCAGGCCAAGGAAAACAGTACTACTGCTGTTCGGAAGAGGCGGTTTGGCGTGTTGATCAGGAGGCCGGCCATGGAGGGTCGTTCAAACGGCACCTTGTCCTCGTTTTTCCGGCGGTTGTTGTTTTGCACTGCCAAGGTTGATGCGGTTGATCATGGAGACTCCTGATTCCATGCATGATCTTACTTTTTATTTTGCTAGATCTTCCTTTTTTATTCTAGTTTTTCGTTTTTAGTGAGTTTGATTTATTTTATGGTCTTAAATTTATTCGATGATGTTTAAGATCAACTTTCTCGCTTGAAAAGAGCTGCTACAGAGAAGCCCGCACGAAATACAGGAATGTGCGAAGATGGATAGGTATATGAGGAAAGTAAATAAAAAAATAAAATAATTAAAAAGTCAAAAATTGCGTAAGTTTGTATGCTTTTTACCCCCCTCCCTCTTTTCTCCCTCTTGTATCGTTCATTCATCTCCTGCACATAAAACTTCTCTTCTCCTGCACTAATGTGACTCGTCCATCTGCGGAGCATTTCTCCTCACTTGGTAAAATAAGTGTGTAATTTATAATTTTTTTTTTTTAGTGGAAAATCTAAGATTATCCTCTTTGTATTTTATCTTCACTTGTATTGATTTTTAACTAAATTGATAGCATCTATTTTATCTTCATTTATATGAGTATTCTTTAATCCTTCTGCAACTTAAAAAAATTAAAAAAAAAAAAATTGTAGAGTAGCAGCCATGATCAAGATTTGCTGTGTTTTTTTTCTTAAAAAAATTATTTTTACGTACATACTCGAATTTTTCTTAAAGATATGTACTATTACATAGAAGTCATGCATACAAGAAGGTTAAAAAATGTTTATAATGATTAAAAAAATAAATTAAAAAAAATAATGAGATTATTAGATAATATACCTTTGCATAGGGTACATTCTAATTTTTTCTAAGTTGTGATTAGTTAAAAAAATAAAGAAAAGTCTTTGAAGCCTTAATTAAAGGAGTCGACCACAATGCTTATAATGGAACTGAAATAGTACTGTTGTTTTATGGAAGTGAGTTTAAATGGTTTCTTGCTTTTCGTGCATACGCCGTTTCGTGCTTTTTAAACTTTTGCTTTGGGTTGTGGAACACAAAAGGTACATCTAGGGGGCAATCAGTAATCACACTAGCTAGTACGTAGTACCATATAATATCCTTTAGGTTGTGGACGAAAAGGCTCCCCCTAAATTCCTGAAACGACATTAATAAAGGTACTGACATTTGGTGGCAAAAAGCATTGGAAAAAATTGTATTTCGACCGATTTTATTGGTGGAAAGCTCGTGGAATATAAGTATTTACAAAAAATATTTTATCTTACAAAACTCAAAAGTCCAAGTGGTGAGAAATACCGTGTTCCCTGACAAATCTCGTGGTATCATTATTCTTCGTGGAAATATAACCAATTATCGCGAGATGTATTGGTGGGCATAAGTGTAGGTATTAGTAATCTTCGCTAGAACATTTGGTGGAAAAATTTTATTTTTTGAAAAAAAGTATTTACTGCAAGATTTATATGCGGCAAAAACTAAAAAAAATTCAGAAAAAAAAATTTAAAAGCAAAAAAACATGTGTACAAGAAAATTTTCTAATGAGAACCTAAGAGCAAGAAAGAGTTTAGTGCTTTGGCACTAATGACAACACTCAAGTGGAAACACTCCATAAAAAAAACTAGCACCACTTGGAGATAACAATAAATCTTCCATTAGAATTTTAATTATCAATCCAAGCATANGTTACTATTCATCCCTTCATACAACACACTTTGATAATCGCCCTCCCAATCACCAAATCCTACTTTCGCCCCTGCTAGGGTACTTTCTTTTCTCAAACAAGATACCATAAGTTGCAGGAGATAAGGCTGCAGGGCACAATGGTTCCTTTGAAGTGATAGATGTTTTCGTACACCAATTATATCGCAACTCTATCCCACCAAGTGTTCACTAATTCCATCCATGTTGCTACCACGTAAGTCTTTCTTCTAAAGACTGCTAAACGAGATGTAAAACCTTTGCCAATTAGACCCTCATTTAAACCATGCAAATGCTCTTTATTCCTAGTAACATGTAAACTTTTTTGCATGCATTTTTTCTCATGAGAAGCAATTTCAGATTTCTATTTCTAGAACTATCTACCTCAGTTCTTCTATCACGTATCATATTGATAGCAGCAACCTCAACTATGTAGAGCTTTGCACCAACCATGCCATTGGTCATACTAGCAACAACAATGTAGTCCACATATTGAGCCCTAGGTTTCTTACAAGCATGAACTTGTAACCAAGGAAATGTAACAATTTGGAAAAACATAAAATTACTAATTGATAACACAAAAGTATTGAAGGGAGACAAATATGGCAACCTTGCCACACCACAGTATCCAACATGTAAAGAAGATGCAGGTTAGTAGCCGATACCTTCAAAATTTCAATACGACTGATAAGGCCAGGCTTGGGGATGTATATTTTTCGATCAATCCGCCCAGATCTCACAAGTGCTGGATCTAGAATATCTGGTTTGTTCGCAGAAGCAATGGTGATAACTCTCTCATCTTCCTTCAAATGCATCCAAGTAGACAAGGAGCTAGAACACGCACATCAATTCACAAATAGGAAAAGAACAACATCTTTGAAAGAAATATGCTCTAATCAACCTGATTAAGAGTAGCAAACAAATGTTACGAGAGATGACAGAAAAGATAAAAGAATTGATATTGGAGAAAGGAGTGGCATCAATTAAATATTACTTCTATTTGTAAACACAAATCAGATGAGCTAGATTTAAGAAAACCTTCCTGACTCCACTCCACTAATTTTTGTTCCAAAATAATTGAAACAAATTAGAGGAGCAATATGTAAAGTATTGGAACAATGTGCAAACATCCTGAGATATGACTCTATCTTACTTTTTCGACTTGTTGCATTCACTTGCAAACAACAAAGAACACTCCAAAGTCAATAGCATGAAAAGATAACCAAAGAAATATATTTAGTTGTTTGAATTGTACAAGTTCAGACACGTGTTGAAAAAAATGTACTTAGATATAAACAGATGTTCATGCATAGATGTTCAATATACTTGGACGAAAAAGAAATTTCATAGTCAAATAATTCTAGAAGAAAATGGCAGAATAGGAAAATAAAACCATTCTTAAACAATTTGAAGTTTTTGAAATGACCCCTCCCTCTCCAAGTTTGATTACTTTCTGTTGATCATTTTTGACAAGTGATTGGATCGTGCGCAGTGCACTGGGCCAGGGGTTTTATTGACCGTTGACATTTTTCCAGAAAACCAGTCTCCAAAAAATCAGCCAGCAAATCATTAACCTTAAATGACGAGAATTTTTGTCTAAATTAATATACATTTCTTTAACAGATGTACCCACATTTAGTGAGCCACACATATATATATATATATATGTAATGCAATATACATATAAAATCATATTAGCATAAGAATTTTCTCCCTCTCAATTCTTAACATGGTATCAAACAAAATCGATCTCAACACCGCCCAGAAATGGCTACCCCTTCAGACCCACCTCAGCCACAATCAGTTCACTCCTCCAACCCAACTGTCCCTTCCCTCTATCTCCTTCATCCATCTGATTCACCTAGTGTAATTCTCGTCATTGGTGGAGACAATTTTCCTAAATGGCAAAAAATAATGACTCGAGCTTTGAATGCCAAAAATAAATTAAATTTCATTGATGGCACACTCACACCTCCTGATCCCAGCTCTCCAACCTACCCCCAATGGAACCAAACCAAAGACATGCTTCTTACCTGGATCCTCAACTCCATCAGCCCATCCATCTCTAATTCCCTCGAATATCATACCGATCCACGTTCTGTTTGGGTCGATCTTTCTTCTCAATTCTGCCATGGCAGCAACGCTCGCATATACCACCTCAAGCGTGCTTTCTCTTCCCTACAACAAACCACAAACATTGTTCATGACTACTCCAACCAGATCAAACAAATTCGGGATGAACTTGGACACTTACAAAGCATCAATAATCTGAAAAACCATCACCAACAGATTGAAGATGAACGGGTTTTTCAATTTCTACTAGGTCTCAATGATTCATTTGGATCCCTTCGAACTCAAATTCTGGCCATGGATCCCCTTCCATCCATCAGCAAGGTTTTTTCCATTCTTTTCCAAGAAGAACAACAACACCTTTTCCACCTGACAAACCCCCCTTTAGACACCCTTGCCCTTGCTGCAAAGACACCCAGCCACGGATGACCCATCTCCAAATGCATGGCTTGTGGCCGCGACGGTCACCTTCACGAATGGTGCTGGACCAGCATCAAGTACCCACTTGGCTGTGAGCCCCATCACAAGCCAGCGGCGACTTAGTCTCATCTCGGTCATCCTCCATCAGTGGCGCACCAGCGATGATCGATCCTTGGCCATCCTCCACCAGCGACGCACCCAGTGGCGTACCAACCTCATTTCCCACCAACGACGCACCCAGCGGCAAACTCAACCGCGTACCAGCCTTATCTCCCTTCCGTGACAAACCCAACAGCGACAAACCCAGCCCCACACCTCTACCAACCCCATACCTGGACTATCGTCGGACATCTACCAAAAGCTGCTGAACTTGCTCGTGCTATCCCCTTCCACCGCCTCCTTGCATTCCTCCACACGTATAGCCGCTTCCTTCCCTGCTCACGATGCACTCCCAAATGACCTGTCTATCCCCATCGAAGGCCTTGGCTCCTGCACTCTCTCCCCTTCCATTATTTTGTCCAATGTTTTTTATATTCCCCAATTCACTTTTAACTTCTTATTTGTTTCCCAAATTACCATTCATACTACCTCTGTTATTTTATTCTCCTCTCACAATTGTTTATTTCAAGACCCACAATCGATGAGGCTGATTGGAGTGGATTACCTCTGCAATGGGCTCTACGTGTACCGGCCTGAATCTTCTCTCGCTTTCGCCACCCAATCTACTAACAATAAAATCTTATGGCATTAACGTCTAGGCCATCCTTTCCGTTTCATTATTTTCAGTCTTTTTAATTCTCCATGCACTCTCTCTAATTGTGATGTTTGTGCTC
>QEOT01123303.1:38715-55144 GCA_003123785.1 Pterocarya stenoptera | reverse complement strand
AAACTTAAGTCGTTTGGAACTTGCTTTCTTCAGTGTATGATGTTCTCAAATTTTTCTATGCAGGCTCCCAAGCCATCATCTGGGCCCCACAAATCTCGAGAATGCCTGCCTTTGATCCTTATTCTGCGGAACAGGTTGAAGTACGCACTCACATACCGCGAGGTCATTGCCATTCTGATGCAGCGGCATATATTGGTTGATGGGAAGGTTAGGACTGATAAGACCTACCCTGCAGGATTCATGGGTATGCACACTTGTAACTGATTGGTTAATAGCTTTATGTAGTATTAATAGTAGTATTGCCTTGCGAAGTTAGACCCCATGGCAATAGTAAGCTTTAATAGTGATACGATTATATAAATCTTATTGTTTGATTATTAGGAAAATCATGTTAATTCCTGCTTTCTTCATTTTCAGATGTTGTATCAATTCCCAAAACAAATGAAAACTTCCGTCTCCTTTATGATACCAAGGGTCGGTTCCGTCTCCACTCAATTAGGGATGAAGAGGCAAAGGTTGGTCTAACCAAACTCCTTGGTTGAGTCCTGTTATTTTTTTGTTTTTAAGTTGTTAGTTATATACAGTTGTCCTGGATATTACTTTTAAAACCTTGTGCCATCATTTAAAGCATTACACGAAGGGGCATTTTCTGCAGCTACCAAGAATAATAATGCTTTCCTAGAAAATCAATTTTATTGCTGTAGTATATTTTGTATGTGCTTTTATGGGATGTGTATACTCGTAATTTATGATAAATGTCAAATAAATCATTCAAAATGTCCTTGGGATGAAAAGTCAAGATATAAGCATCGGTAGTACATGAAAATACTTGGATATTTTGATCATCCTCATTGGAAGTCTAAATTTAGAGTTAGATCTTAAGGCCTTGATGATGAAAGAAGATGGGATTGATAGCTTTTGTTTTTTGGTCATGCTGTCAAAATTTAGGGGAGCCCCTTGTTCTCTCAAAAATTCTGTGCTTCATTTACTTGACCCTTGGTTTGTTAAGTTAATGTTCATGGAGGGAATCATGCAGGTTTCAATGATACTTTTTTGGCTGACTTCTTCTAACTTCTGCTGCAGTTTAAGCTCTGCAAGGTTCGGTCTGTGCAGTTTGGGCAGAAGGGAATTCCCTATCTCAACACCTATGACGGGCGAACTATCCGATACCCAGACCCAGTTATCAAGGCTAATGACACCATCAAGCTGGACTTGGAAGCCAACAAAATTGTCGATTTCATCAAGTTTGATGTTGGGAATGTTGTCATGGTGACTGGTGGAAGAAACAGGGGTCGGGTTGGAATAATTAAGAACAGGGAGAAGCAAAAGGGAAGCTTTGAAACAGTTCACATACAGGATGCCCTTGGTCATGAGTTTGCAACCCGTCTTGGAAATGTTTATACCATCGGCAAGGGTACCAAGCCATGGGTCTCTCTTCCCAAGGGCAAGGGTATCAAGTTGTCCATCATTGAAGAGGCAAGGAAGAGGCTTCAAGGCCAACCAATCACTGCTGCTTAATCAGTATTGTTTATCAATTATAGTTTTAGAGCATTACCGAGGTGGAGTTTACTTTTGCTATTTGATCACCCTTCCATGAGGTCATGCTTGGGATCATGTTTTTGCTTTAATTTTGCAGTACCGGGTTTTAGACAATTTTGAGTCGCAATACCTTGATTTTCTGTTCTGAGTAGAACGAGGGATATCGGACATGTTTATGTGAATTTGAGATTTCTGTTTTGGCATATCTTCTTAAAGGTACCATGCAATTCTACTTGCAATTTGAGGCAGGTATTGATCTCAATTACAAGATATTTTGCAGTCCCATATTTTCTTTAAATTCCATCGACACTGTCGGGCTTGAAAACCGATCTACAGAGTTCCAAACATTTGTGAACGACACGGGCCGCCCCTATTGAATTCCTAGGTCATCCTTCCTTCCACGCACTTTTATACTACTGATTGGACTTTCATGAACTATCTTGTTACTTGTGCACACGAGCTGCAACAGAGTATTGCGTGTCATAACCTTCGGCTAAATTAGGTCTTGTTTGGATGTTAGATGAGACAAAGAATCTGTGAATAGTAATAAAATATAGTTTGAGTTAAAATATGTTATGAGGATTTTGAAAAATGTGAGAAAAAATTGAATAAAAATTATTATATAGTTAAGATATTATTAGAATATAATTTTTGTTTTGAGATTTGAAAAAGTTCAATTTTTTTTTTGTGTTTTGTTTAAAAGTTTGGAAAAGTTGTAATGATTTGATGAAAAAGTTAAATTTTGAAATTATTATTATTATTTTTGTGTTTGAATAGTGTTTGGATGTTGAGATTATTTGAAAAGTTTGTGAAATCAAATCAGGCTTAAATCTAACACTATTTCATTTAAATATCAATTTGTAATTTTCATTTATACATTTTAATTATAATGGTAATTAAAATATTTATTCTCACCTTAATTTTCTAACATTTATATTATTCAAATAAACATAATTTTTTAACGATCATATTTTTTCAACGGTTATATTGTTTTAGCGATTATATTTCTTCAACGAATATATTCTTTCACTACAAAACATAATATTTTCTCATTTATTCACGTCAACTCAAATTTTTCTATAAAATCTTTTTTTTATTTTTTATTTTCTCCTAATAGATGGTTGGCTTTTTCAAAAAATCATCTTAATTTAGATTTTGACAAAGAATTTGAGATAGAGAGGAGTAATGCTATATAATACACTCTCATCCTATTTTGATCATACTAAATAGTGTGTGGCATATTCATCATCATTAGATGATAAAGAAGCATGCAATAAATGATCATTTAATGGTGATAAATGTGTCACATCTTACTTAATGGGATAAAAATAGAATGATAGTATGATGTATAGAATTTTCTTTCTCCAAAACATCCCACAAAAGCGCATCTTCTCCGGTCGAGGTCAAATCAGTAACTACTAACATTCGAAACCATTGTAACTGGATTTTGGTTTAGGGACCCTACATTCTTTTCGCCATTATTAATATATATTAGTTTAGGAAAAAGTAAACTTGAATTTTGGTAAATATGGAAGGGTTTTGAAACCTTAATTAGGCTATCAAGTTTGAGTGAAGATCCAATTTTGATGTTTCCACAACCTTGTTAAGTACTCATATAATCAGAAAACCTTAGTGTTTTTCTTGCTCAACATTCTAGTCATGGCCACTGTCAAGTACTCATATAATCAGAAAACTAAAGAAAACTAAAAGGTCACACATTCAGCAATGCTACCCAGAAAGAATGGCGTGTATAGTTTCATCATGCAGTGACCACATCATGGAGAAGCATTTGATCGAAGTGCCAAACACCTCCAAATCCACCAAGAAACCCATTTGTCTGTCAAAGAAGTATTGAATATTTGACACATCAATAGAATAATATGTCTCAGGTTTAAGGTGGTATGAGCTAGTCTATAAAATTACCGAGTCCTTTGCCCACCCTTCTTAGCTGAGCTACATATTCTGAGATTTTCTTAATAGCTTCCGCCTAAATAAGAAACAAATGACATTAATCAGACACTCCATCGGCTATGTATATTATTGATGTCTGAATCAACACTAATCAACAACAACAGTAGCAGAAAGAGAACATGAAATGAGGCTTCACCTGTTCAGTCAGGAACTCGCTTTCAACAAAATCCACCAGATTCACATCATTGTTTTCATTAGCTATCTGTACATGATGAGTAAAGCACTCAAACATTAAAAATCCCATCAAAAGATGCTAGTTTAATGTAGTTGATATAATGTTACTCCCACCAAAAAATCAACAGAATAGGACAAAGGGGGAAGACAGAAGGAGGATGGTTGAGCTACTTACTCTGTGCAAATTTAGAAGTTTCTCGTTGTTCATCTTTTCCAGAGACAATGCTAGCTCCATTGCTGAACAAAAAATACAAGTCATCAACGACAAGGAAAAGATAACATAGCTATTAAATGTGTGACTTAGCAGGGGTAGAACGGAACTAAAATAATGGGGTCACCACAACTGATAAAAACAAATCAAGCCAAACTTTGCTGGCCCCTGGTAAATGAAGTTTTAAGTTCCAGTTCCACAACATTGCAGAGAATTTCCTTAAAATGATGATATATGAGAAAAATTTGATGGAATTGAAAGGACAGAAGATTTAAATGTCTTTCATTACTCCCCTGAAGTTCAGATGTTGACATCGGGAATTTAGACTATAACATCCGCACAAACCATCCCCTAATTTGAAATTATATTGGTTCATGCAAGGAACAGTTAAATGACCGAACAAACTGATCTAGAAATGCTATAGAGGGCAAAATTCCATATAAAATTGATTATGGAGTTGCTATTATCTTTATTAACACCCAAATAAGTAACCAAAGCAAACTTACAATGCAATGCATCGCCTTTTTCCGCATGATCAAATTCTGACAAAGGCATCAGCATGGATTGTAGCTTAACCTTTCCTCCTCGCTTATTCTGATGATGACAAAAACATAATAGGGTTCACAGTGAGGTATAAATTAACTAGTCTAAACCACGAGAAGATAAATAGCAATGAAACATAATTGAACATCAAGTATCAAAAACGAAAATGACCCAACAAACACCTGATATTCCATCAGTTTCTCAGCATGCTGCCTTTCTTCTTCACTTGAATCCTTGAAAAATCTACACGTACTTAATCAATGATCAATCTGAGCACGCTACCAATTCAACAGGATTAGGAAGATTTTGGATTTACGAGGGATTACTTGGCGAAGCCCTTGAGAGCCACATTGTCTCTCTCAAAGTAGGCATATATGGCATGATACACATAGGAAACGTTGTATTCCACACTGAAAAAAGAGTACAAAGTTGATAATGAAAAAGAGAGAAGACCGTACGTATGGTTGAAGTGCAAATATATGGAACACAGAAAAGTAACCCTTTCCTATAATTATCAAAACCAAAGGAAAATATAAATGAAATTAAGTATATATATCTATTGAGAAGCTCAAATATAAATTTCTGTTGAAAGCATATGGAAGACCAGAAGACCAATCCACGACAATTAAAGCGCTAACCAAAAACAAAATCAACGAAATATGTATGAAACATGTATAAACATATAGATGTGTGCATGTATGTATGTACAAATAGATAATGTAAAGCCAACTTGATCTGCTCATTGACGATTGCTTCACACTGGTCGGTGTACTTTTGGCGAGCGAGAGATGCCTGAGGATTATCGGGGACCAAGAGGAGCTCCTTCTTCACCTCTTCAAAATTTTCAAAGACCATGTCCAATGTGAGAGAGTGGGTATCCTCGTTTGAAGCAGAAACCAGAGCCCCATTACCCACGCTTCTCTTTGGATATAGCCCTCGGACAAAGGACGAAGTCCTCCCCTTCTTGCTCTTCAACGAAGCATTGAACATGGAGGTAGAGGAGGAGAGCGAGAAGCCATGGCCGCTCGCTTTCTGTGAGATTGCAGAAGCAGAAGAAGAAAGGCTTACGAGCATTTTG
Organism: Pterocarya stenoptera; assembly: GCA_003123785.1. Classification (NCBI taxonomy): domain Eukaryota; kingdom Viridiplantae; phylum Streptophyta; class Magnoliopsida; order Fagales; family Juglandaceae; genus Pterocarya; species Pterocarya stenoptera. Next base: position 49,628 of record QEOT01123303.1, on the reverse strand, counting down.
AAAGAGAGACGGAGTGGGAGAGAAACAACGGATCAGGAAGATGGACGCAATGGATGTGTAGGGAGGAATGCCTGATGGCTGGGATTGATTTAAGGGCGCGGAGCGCGTGGAATGCTCATGGTCCCCGTGAAAATAATTTACTCGGAGTAATGATATTTGCCATTAGGTGTGCGGTGTATTTTGATTTTTTGTGACGAGAAATATTTAAAAATAAATTATATAAAATAAATTCGTAAAATGATATAGTTTGAAATAGTAATAGATTATAAAATTATTTTTCTAATAAAACAGAACTAATAAATTATATAAATTCACGCAATTTATTTTTATATAATATTTTTTATATGTATGGCACTTCTATTTTAAGATGCGCTTGTTTAAAATTGCATTAGGAAATAGAATTTTTTGAATAGTATTTTTAACAATAGCTTTATTTAAAAGAGTTCTATTATGTACAGTTATTTTTTATTTATTCTTTACGCACTTTACTGATGTGATTGGTTAGAATAGTTATTTTATATTAAAAAAAATGATGCAGTCGATCACATTAATAGAATACGTAAAACATACGCAAAAATGACTGTACATAGAATTTTTGTATTTAAAATTTCTATTGTTAAAATATTGTTTAATGTATGGTTAACTTTCATCTAAAATACTTTTAAAATTAATTATAGTAGTATTTTAAAATGTAGAATTATCTGTGAGAGTTATTCTAAAATGGCCCTTATCACAGCCCTTCTACAAGTGTTTAAAAGTTTCAATTTAGTAATTTTTAAAAAATTAAACTTTCAATTTTTTTTAAGTGATTAAAACACTTTTTACGATTTAACATGCATATAATTTTGAGTGGTGCTACTTTGCCACTCAAGTGCACCACTCCATCTTACTCAAAATTTTATTTTTATTTTAAACTTTTTTAATTATTTTAAAATTTTTTTAAAAATATATAAAAAAATATCAATACACTAATAGTCATTTCTTTAATTTTTAAGTAAAAAAATTAAAAAAAATTAAAATACATAAAGTGTCAAATTGAATGGATAAATTGAATGGACAAAGTAATATTTTTCTATAATTATTTAAAAAAAAAAGTGGTTAAAAGCATTTTCAAACTCAAACCCAAACAGTTACCAACTATATGAATTTTGATTTAATTTATAATACATCTATTAAAAAATTGGAGAGAATCAGCAATATCCGTACGTTGGAATCTATAGCTCCAAATAATTTTGAACATAAACAAACAGTAACTGCAAAAGGTCTACCTTTTTGCTGTTTTAAAATTTTTTAATACCGAAGTCCAAAACCCTCGACGCACTCGCTCCTACCAGTCCAGAGTCCAGACTCCTGACCAAACTCGCGCAAATGCCTCCGAATCTTTGCCCAATCATCCTCCTCTTTTTCTTCGCCATTCTGAGCTTGGCCTCTGGGGCTGGAGCCATAGGAGTGAACTGGGGCACCACGGCCTCGCACCCTCTTCCACCGCCCAAGGTGGTGGAGCTCTTGAAGTCCAACAACATCACCAGGGTGAAGCTCTTCGATGCTGACCCACTTGTTCTCCAAGCGCTATCTGGTTCAAACATTGGTGTCACTGTGGGCATTCCGAATAGCATGCTCAGAAGCCTGAACTCTTCCAAGAAGGCTGCCGAGAGTTGGGTACACGATAATGTCACCCGCTACCTCTCTACTGGAGGCAGTGGAGCTCGGATTGAGTATGTTCTGCGTTTTTTTTTTTTTTTGGCTTTTGCGTGATGGGTTTAATTAGATATTTCAATGAGATTTCTGGGTCACGATTAGCTTCTCCTATTATTTTTGGATATGAAAATGCAGCTTTATATATGAGCGGTGGGTATCTGAATTTTCTTCTGTTTTTATTTCCGTTGCTTTTGTTTCTTCTTACATATGTTCTTTCGTATCTCTTTGATCATCATTTCTTTTTGCGGCATGGGTTCGTTATCTTTTGAGTTAATGTATCAATATACTTAGTTGCTGCTTGTGGGTTTAGCTCCTTTGGACTATATGTTTCTGGTCAATGGAAAACGTGGTTAGATAATCTTTTGGTTTTCTCACTAGGTCGATTAATTTCACATTAATCTCACTTGATGAACTCAAAGCACCCTTCACCACGCCATTACCCTAGCTGATAGGTCGAGTGAGACACTGTAATACAAAAAGAAAGAGCAATGGTCAAATAATAGATGCTAACGTTTTGGTACATTTAAGAAGTGAATGGTTAGCAATACTAGTTTCTAACACACCATTGAATATGCTGAGTAGTCTATGTGATAGACTAATTTGCACAGAGACTAATGTGGTAGTTGATCCTGGTCATATCTTAGGCATTGCAAGCAAACTATATGGATCAAAACATTGTGCAATATGGAAGTAGGGAATCCAACTGGAAAATCTAGTGCATGGATGAAAATCTGTCGCTACTGTCTTCTAGCTCATTTACTATTCTAGGGGAACCTTCTCTGTGAAAGTATAATTCATTCCGTCAATCTCTGGTAAGGGTGATAATCTGGCATATTAGAAAGTATCTGCTTCTTGCAGCTGTAATATGTTTAGAATGAAGCAGCGATTGTGTTAGGGCTTATATTGATTGAGTGAGGGACAATAGGTGGAGAGGAAATCCAATTTGTTAACGCAGAATTGCATTCATCTGGTGTAACCCCAATGGGTTGGCCCAAGTGTTGAAGGCCTTAGTCTTGGGGTATCACTCCCTTCAAGGTCTAAGGTTTAAACAATCCTTTGGGACCACACTTCTTGGTGAAAAGCCAACAATTTAATCAGTTTCGTGTAGGGAAACTTCCGAGGGTGCGGTGCACGGGACCGGGGTTTACTTTGTAGGAGTGGGTCCAAAGGGCCCTGCCTTGGAGAGGTTCTCCGACATAAAATAAAAAAACAAAAGAATTGCATTCATCTGGTGATGCGCCCCCATCATACTGTATTTGAAATGGAAAAAAGATGCTAGCTAAACACTGTTAATGTAAAATATGTGTAATTAGGTTTGCGATGGATGCTTTAACATATATGGTCACGCATGATTCTTCACAAGAACCACATACATGGGCATATGCAATAAAGTATAATATGAGAAGAAGGAGCTATGCCGAGATCATGAAGAAAATATATATCCATAGAAGCTCAGAGGAAATTTATTAAACAGTGTTTGCCCTTCGCGTACTAGGAGCATGAAAATGTAGGGCTTTGTCGATTTCCTGTAGCCAAAGCATTTAGAAATAATTGATGAAAGTTTATGCTTGGTGCTAGTGGCAGATTAACCCATGTTGCTGGTCTTGGTTTCTGGCACTCTGCAAGGCTAGTTTGATCCAGTTGTACCATCATATTTTTAAGAAGTGTGCTTTCCTCTTTAAGAGGCTTTAAGATTGATTGGTTTGAAAACCAACTTACTACTGCCTTAATTTCCCCACCTCACTCTTTTTGTTGATGGGTTTTAAGTTGATTATGTTGTGACTTACTTTTGAATTAAGATTCCACCATGAAATTGCATAGGTTCTCCTCTTTTTTGTCACAATCTTCTTTCTGGACTATTATTTCACAAAGCTTGTTTCCAGATGGAAGTGTGCCCCTTAACAGATAAGAACGAGCTCCTAGCAGACTGCCTAGGCAGAACCGGATGCTATCAGCTCCTGAGAAGGCACAATTCTAAATGAGTTGGTGTTTATTAGGGTAGTAAGCTTCAAGAGCAGGTAGAAAGTTGCGCCTCTCACATATTGCATGTTTTGTCAGAAATGCAAGTGAAAGGCAAACCATTATAGGCATGTGTGATTGTCTGAAATTTGAATGGTTCTATTTGTGTTCTGTATGGAATCTAATGAGCAATCATTATCTTGAATTGGGCCATTTTGAGCCTATTATATATATGCCCTCAGTAACTAATTATTTTGTTTTATTAGGCTACTCAAAAGTCAAATTGATTTTGCATACCCTTAAGGGAGTGGGCTCATTCTATGCATATAACTAATCAGATTATCTTCAGGTATGTTGCTGTTGGAGATGAGCCATTTCTCCAAAGTTATGGGGAACAGTTCCATCCCTTCGTCATTGGAGCAGCCTCAAACATCCAGGCTGCTTTGATAAGAGCAAAGTTGGAAAGTAAGGTGAACGTTGTTGTCCCTTGCAGTTTTGATAGCTTCCAGTCAGAATCCGGCCTGCCATCAAAAGGACACTTCAGGTCTGATCTCAACAAAACCATGATCCAACTCCTAGCATTCCTAACCAAGCATGGCTCACCATTCTTTGTGACCATCTCTCCATTCGTAACTCTCCGCCAAAACAAGAACATTTCTCTTGACTTTACTCTCTTCAGAGAAACTGCACGCCCTCATAATGACAGCCACAGAACATACAAAAACAGCTTTGACTTAAGCTATGATACCCTGGTTAATGCATTATCAACAGCAGGATTTCCCAAAATGGATATTGTTGTGGCACAGATTGGTTGGCCTACGGATGGAGGAACTAATGCGACCTCATCCATTGCAGAGACCTTCATGAAAGGCCTGATGAACCATCTTCATGGCAAATCAGGTACCCCACTTAGACCTCGGAATCCACCAATTCAAACATACATATTTAGCCTTTTAGACGAGGATCAAAGAAGCATAACCACTGGAAATTTTGAGAGGCATTGGGGTGTTTTTACTTTTGATGGCCAAGCCAAGTATCGTGTTGAGTTTAGCCAGGGTTCAAAAAACCTTTTGAATGCACAAAATGTGGAGTATCTTCCATCTAAGTGGTGTGTTGTGAACAACAATAAAGACATGTTTAATGCAACTGCAAGTGCTTTAGAGGCATGTTCTGTTGCTGATTGCACTGCACTCTCTCCTGGTGGGTCTTGTTTCAATATTACCTGGCCTGGGAATATATCATATGCATTTAATAGCTACTATCAGCAGCATGATCAAAGGGCAGACAGTTGTGACTTTGGTGGTTTGGGTTTAATCACAACCGTTGATCCATCAGTGGCTACTTGCAGATTTTCAGTTGAACTTCTAACCTCGCAATCAGAATCACTTCATGTGACCCTTTTTACCCAGTGGACTACCTCGCTAATAACTATTTTATTATGTCTGTTTAGTTTTACATAATAGATAGATATGTGTGGGGGAATTTTTGCGGCTCTTTATCTCTCCTCTGGCTTTTGTTGTTATTTGTTGTTGTTAAGAGGTTTAGTTTTTTCTGAAACTTCCTCTACTTCATGGTTTGTTCACGGCTCTTTATTTGTTGTTGTTAAGAAATTGCGTATTTTGTTATACTTGATTACACTTGCTAATATGATTCATTTTAAGTGATCAATCACTCACTTTTGCTAATGTTTGTTACCTTAATGAGGCCATCACATTCCTCCCTAACAATAATCTTCAGAATTCATGGAGGTGAGAAAAAAGGGTCGGGATTATGTAATTTAAATTATTCGTCATCTTCTTAATCATTATTTCTTTATTAACTCCTAACGTACTATTAGATTATGAAAAAAAAAATTACTATTTACTTATGGATCATTCATTGGCATGTTTGTTTTCACAAACTGTCTCATATCATCTAATCATTATACTTTTTCCATACTCATAAACAAAATATAAAAAACAATCTAATTTTTTTAAATCTCGAAATAAAAATAATATTTTATTCAACTTTCATTTCATCTGTGCAACCAAATGAGACCTGATTTAATATGATAGAATCTCGAATGGATAATGATAGGCTTATTATCTCATACCACCCATTTACTATTATATAGTGTATTTGAAACTTTTATTTTATTTTAAGTATTTTTTTTAACATTCTTAATCATTATGAAAAAATTAAAAAAATATATACAACTTTACTAATATTCACTTCCTTAACTATTAAGTAAAAATAATAAAAAATAAAAATAAAAGGAATAGTAAATAAGTGGTAGGAGGTAGTACGTCTATCATTATACATCTTGAATAAAACTTGCTTATACCCCCCAAAATTAAGGGTGGTGTTTTCTCCTTCTACTCCTCTACATTGTTGGTTCGAGATGTTTGCAGTCCTCGTTCATTGTTTCAATTACTTTTTGTTTTTTGTTTTTATTTAAATCTTGGTTGATCAATAAATCCACATTTATTTGGAGGGTAATGATTTGCACTAGTTAGAGCATTGGTATTGGTATTGGATTAGCCAAATGCCAGTAAAGTCTAAAATATAGATATAGATAATTTTTGCCAAAATGACATGTATTGGACTCATTAAAAACGTTTACCTTAAGTTTTGAGTTACAATAATTCTAACATAAGATTCAAATTTGGAGAGGCATTGTTCATCCATCAACCCATATTTTATTTCCAAATAATCAACAACAGTAAATCAATTTCCTACGCTTTCTCTTTCCTTTTCTCTCTCTTTTTTTTTTTCTCTCTCTCTCCCCTCTCCCTTTCCCACCCTTCATCTCGAGCCCGACACCCTTTCTCTCTGTTTTTCTCCCTTTCTCTTGAGCCCGATGGCAACTTCCTCTTCCTTTCTCTCGTAAAGCTTCATCCAGCAATGGGTTTCTCTTCTTCTTCTTCTTCTTTTTTTTTCGTTGTCTCTTTTTCTCTCCATCTAGCCATTGTTCTTTCGTTGGCCTGGGTGAAGGACCAAATAGCAGCTCCTTTGTGTTTGTTCTACATCAACAATCGGCAGCTAGCTTCTTTCTGGCCTGTGCTACAATGCCTTCTAAGGAACTTCGATCCAAAGCCCTAGACTACCTCTCTGAAACTGTGTTTTTCGGTTTGAATATATGCAAGGGTAAAAGTTTTTGAAATTTCTCTTTTATCTTACTTGATTTTGTGTTGATTTTTGCTGTTGTTGGTTGTATTTTGCTGAGTTTAGTGGTTGTATTTTAGTGATTTTCTTTTAGGTTTTGATTTTGTGATCAGAACACAAAAATTGTCCTGAACATGTCCATGTTTTTGTGATGATGTCTATGTTTTTCTACAGAAATTTGTCTTAAACATGTTATGTCCATATTTGCAAAACTCAATTTTTAGCCAAAAAGAATAAGAATGTAATTACTAGCCAAAGTGGTTTTTATTTTAATTGCCATGGGGTAGAAGTTATTTGAATTTATATGTTTGAAGAACATATTAATTTATAGTGTATTTCCAAACGAATCTTTCTTGGATTTGTCAAAGTTTAAAATAAGAGGAAGTTTTCAAATTGCAAGAGAAGTGAATATCAGTGTGCAGCATAGCATGAATGTTGAGATGGTTATTATTATAATTAACTTGTCAAGTACAAAATCCATGAGTTCAGATGGTTTGTTTCATACCTCATATTCTGTAAACTTCTTGTTGGGTGCCTTGGGGCAGGTTGCTACTAGATATAATTTGTCAACAAAATATGCCCTTGGGCCCCTTAATACTACTTTGATGCACTTGATTTGCACTTGGGGGCAAATATGTTGGATGCATTTGCTTATCATCCAAAAGAACTACAACTTTAGGTCATGCATGATGAAGTGTCAATGAAGTATCAACTGTAGTTTTCTCTTACCTGTATATGAGATGAGAGAAGTTTATAAAGAACTCCAAGTGCAATATTTTTTAAAGAAAACACTGTAAGGGACTAATTATGAAATTTGTGAAGAGAAATAAGTTACATGATACCAAGGTGAATACAATGGGATTAAGGGTCATATCATTATGTAATATGTTTCATTAGACAGTTACTATAGATGAGATTATATGCCCACAAGGATAAAAATGGACCTAGAACAGTTCCAATCAAATGGTTTGGGGTTGGGACTAGGCAGGTTCATGATTGTCACAGCTAAAATATTAAACCAGTAGTAGATTAGAATAAATAACAAATATGCCTCTACTTTTAGAACAAGAAGGCTTTACCTAGAATGCTCCTTTTGACTAACCTGATAAAGTATATTAGTGTGTATTTCTTCAAACACTGTCTATTTCTTCACAAGACCCATGAACTTACTAGTTTTGCAATTTCATTTGGTTGAGTTCCAAGCATTTGAATGGTCTTCACATCATTTAGTTGTGCACCATCCATAAATTTCATGGTTAACAACTTTGAGATACTTAAATTCCAATATACATTTAGTGCATATACATAGTCTGCAATATGAGGAGACAACTTCCTAAAGTTATCCAAACATTCTTGTTGTTCTTCCCCTTAACCAAAACATCCAGATCCTCATGGCCATGACATCAAAGACCAAATAACAATATAGAAAGAATATATAGAACACAAACTTACCAATAAATATGTAAATATATATAGGTTTTGTTAAAGTGTTCTTGCTTTAAATTTGTGATGGTTTACTGATTTTAGGTTTTGAATTTTGATTTGCTAGCATATATAGTGGGTTGGATTTATGTTCTCTATTATTTTAAATTTGCATTGAGTTTGGAAATGGCATGTATAAGTTTGGTTAGGTTTTTTTATACTGAACTAGGCATATATTTGCATTGAGTTAAGTTTAGTTTTTTTATATTGAACGTGGCTTGAACTTGTTTTTATACTCATTGCCTATAACTCATACATTCTACTGATCCTCATTGCTCATGATCTAGATGGACATTTTTTTATTACTTGTGTATATGCTCGTGGCTGAATAGTTTTTATTACTTGGTTTGATTTTTTTATAGTGAGCTAGGCATATATTTGCACTGAGTTAGATGTGTTAAATTTGAATACTTGGAGTTATAGATCATGTCCTTTCCTTTTCAGCATTAAGATTCTTAAAATGTTTGTGTGTTGCATATTTCAAATAGATTCTCCAATTGCTATATTTTATTGTGGTTGCATACCTATTACAGTTGTTTTTTTTTTTTTTTTGAAAACATAAACGTTCACGACCGACTCCTTAAAAATTTAATATTTTTCAAGGATGGATAAACCATTTGATGATGACCCCTTCTTTATCACTCTCTTACAAAGTAGAGGAGAATGTTGTAATAACACCTCAACACAATATTCTAATATTGTGGTTCAAGCAACTCTCATTAATGATGAAAAGAGGCATTCTACCAAAAAAGGTTTAAAAAAGTGCATCTTTCATTGTAGAGGAGGATAACCTCCTCGTCTTCGCTTAGCTCAAAATTAACATTGATGCTATAAGGGGTATGATAAAAAATTCACTCAAATATGGAATAAAATTTTAGATTTTTATCATGAATATAAAAAACTAAACATAGTGAATTGTTCTGTAGGCTTTTTGATGAATCAGTGATTCTCAATTCAGAAATGCACAAATAAATTTTGTGCATTTTTAGCATAGTTAGAATCATTGCACCTGAGTGATGCAACAGAACATGACAATGTATGTAGCATTTTCCTTTAATTATGCAATTATGCATGAACTAACAATATTCATTCACCTTTGTAGATAGAGAAGACAAAATTTATGTACAAAGAGATCGAGAAGGCGAGCTTCACAATAGAGTACTATTAGTTTATTCTTAGACACCAACTAAAATAGCAACAACACATTTCCACCCTTAGTATAAGGAGAATGCCACACTATTTATTAGATGATGTGGCATTAGATGATAGGTTCATAAGTAAAATATAATAAATAGTCTTCAATTATCTAATGCCACGTCATGGGATGATGAGATGATGATGAGAATTGAGATGATTAATATCATTATTATTAAGAAAATTAGTAGGTTAGGGTATGATTATTAGTGTTGATAATTCAAAGTGTAACCGATAAGGGCGTGTTTGGTTAAGAAGGTAATTTGAGATTACTTTGTTACTATTTAATCCTATTTACAAATTATTTATTATTATTTTATTTATTAGTATTTATTACTTTTTACTATTATTTATAGATCATTTCAGATTACTTCGACATCCAAATGTAACCAAATCAATTCAAAAAATTGTAATTCAAAGTATCTTAATATTTATCTTTTGCTCTGTACCCAAAAAAATATTTTTAGAAAAAATTAATAGACAGAAATTAAAATAGACAAAACGCATAGTAGATACTAGATAGATAAGTCGGCCAAAATAAAATAAATAAATAAATAAATAAATAAATAAATAAATAAATACCGCAAGTTGAGATATCTCTATATTCCCTTCAAGTTGCGATATATAAACCATAGTCTGCGTTTACATCTTTAATCCCTTCCGCGTTCTCTCTCTCTCTCTCTGTGACAAACCCTAGATCTCTGTAGAACATGTCTGGTATGTACGGACAAGAAGCCGGCGAGTCCGGCCCCCCTCCGCACTACGGAGCTACCGGCGGTGCTGGAGGATACGATGGGGGAGGCTATGGCGGTAGTGGTGGTGGAGGGTATGGAGGAAGTGGCGGCTCTGGTGGATACGGTGGGGGCGGTGCCGGTGGTGGTGCGGGAGGCTATGGAGGAGGAAATAGCGACGGAGGTTATGGTGGTCGTGGCGGCCGAGGGGGTGGAGGCGGATATGGTGGTCGAGGTACCTAAGTTGCCATATCTTAGTCGCCTTCGCCTTTTTCTGATCGATTTGCTAGGGTAAGCTTGTTTGCTTAAATTACTTATTATCCGATTGGATCTTTGTTGCAGGGTATCAGGGAGGAGATCGTGGTGGCCGAGGCGGTGGAGGTGGTGGCCGAGGAGGAGGAGGAGGTGGTGGTGGACGTGGTGGGAGCGGCAGAGACGGAGATTGGCTTTGCCCTAATCCAGGGTGAGTTCTGTCTTTCTCGGATTTGCTCTTCGTCTGTTCCTCTTCCCGCGTGTTTTTTCTTGTTATTTTTGGTGTTAACGTTTGAACACTTGGAACTTAAAACTGATTGTTACTGAAACTGGTTAACAATTTGTATATAGATGTGGGAACTTGAACTTTGCCAGAAGAACTGAATGTAACAAATGCGGTACACCCTCACCTGCGGGTGCAGGTGATCGTGGGGGTAGTGCAGGCGGAGGCGG
>QEOT01123303.1:1704-38698 GCA_003123785.1 Pterocarya stenoptera | reverse complement strand
ACCGCAAGTAGAGATATCTCTATATTCCCTTCAAGTTGCGATATATAAACCATAGTCTGCGTTTACATCTTTAATCCCTTCCGCGTTCTCTCTCTCTCTCTCTGTGACAAACCCTAGATCTCTGTAGAACATGTCTGGTATGTACGGACAAGAAGCCGGCGAGTCCGGCCCCCCTCCGCACTACGGAGCTACCGGCGGTGCTGGAGGATACGATGGGGGAGGCTATGGCGGTAGTGGTGGTGGAGGGTATGGAGGAAGTGGCGGCTCTGGTGGATACGGTGGGGGCGGTGCCGGTGGTGGTGCGGGAGGCTATGGAGGAGGAAATAGCGACGGAGGTTATGGTGGTCGTGGCGGCCGAGGGGGTGGAGGCGGATATGGTGGTCGAGGTACCTAAGTTGCCATATCTTAGTCGCCTTCGCCTTTTTCTGATCGATTTGCTAGGGTAAGCTTGTTTGCTTAAATTACTTATTATCCGATTGGATCTTTGTTGCAGGGTATCAGGGAGGAGATCGTGGTGGCCGAGGCGGTGGAGGTGGTGGCCGAGGAGGAGGAGGAGGTGGTGGTGGACGTGGTGGGAGCGGCAGAGACGGAGATTGGCTTTGCCCTAATCCAGGGTGAGTTCTGTCTTTCTCGGATTTGCTCTTCGTCTGTTCCTCTTCCCGCGTGTTTTTTCTTGTTATTTTTGGTGTTAACGTTTGAACACTTGGAACTTAAAACTGATTGTTACTGAAACTGGTTAACAATTTGTATATAGATGTGGGAACTTGAACTTTGCCAGAAGAACTGAATGTAACAAATGCGGTACACCCTCACCTGCGGGTGCAGGTGATCGTGGGGGTAGTGCAGGCGGAGGCGGTTACAATAGAGGTGGAAGTGGTGGTGGATATGGTGGTAGTCGAGGTGGTAATTATGGTGGTGGTAGAAGCAGTGAATATAATGGGGGTAGAGGCGGTAATAATGATGGTAGAGGTGGGGGAGGCAATAGGGGTGGTTCATATGGAAAAGAAGAAGGTGTATATGGTCAGGCTCCTTCAGCAGCACCACAACCTTTTTATGGTGGGGCTGGTGGCAACCAGCCGCCACCTTACAATTCATATGGTGAGAACGCAAATTATGGAATGGATGCTGTTCCTCCACCTACAAACTATGCTGGAGGGCCTACATCGTATGCACCATCTTATGGCGGCCCTCCTGTGGGTGGTTACGGTGGTGATGGTCCTGGAAATGTAAGAGGTGGCAGCCGTGGTGGCGCACCCGGTGGATACGATAGTGGACGTGGTGCTGGTGGTCGAGGTGGATATGGTGGTGCTCCTGCTGAGGCCCCTGCTGCTAAGGTGAAGCAGTGTGATGAGAATTGTGATGATACTTGTGACAATGCAAGAATCTACATATCAAATTTGCCGCCAGATGTGACGACTGAAGAACTAAGGGAGCTCTTTGGTGGCATTGGACAAGTAATATCCCCATCCTTTCTTTTGAACTCCTTGAATTTAAGATTTTACTGTATGTAAGTGGTGGATGATTCGAATTGTTCGCCCTTTGCAAAAAAGGTTCAGGCAGCATTTCTTTTTGTCTACTTTTGGTGTTGTTTTAGGTTTTATATATTGTTTTTGATAAGTAAGTTATATATTGTTTTAAAAAAGTGTAATTTATTCTAGTTTAATTAACTTTGTTGATATAGGGAATAAGAATAATGGTCCTTTTTTTGGGCAAAGGAAAAAAAAAGGCTAGGAAGGTTTTCTTGTTAGGGTTCTGCTGCTTGAGTATACCTCATAAAGCAAGGTAGCGCTGCAAGTCACAAGTGTAGTGAGATTCAGGACTCGTTTGGGTATACAGATGAGATGAGAAATCTATAAATAGAAATATGTGATTTTTTCAAAGATAAAGAAATGGGAGATGTTTCGAAGATAAAGAACACTCATTGGGAGATTTTAGGGATTTTTTCTTGAGTACTCTGAGTTTTTGGGTTAAAGTGTTTGTAATGGAGGATAATTTTCTGCACTTGTTTTAGTTTTCTGGCGTTAAGTCTCTTTTCGCTTGTGGAAGTTGTAGGTGTTTCCTTTGTAACTTGGGCTTATGCCTATTTCTTGAATAAATTATTACTTATCCAAAAAAAAAAAAAAAAATCTGTGAATAGTAGTGAGATAGTTTGTGAATAGTAGTGAATTAAAATTGAAAAAGTGTTTGTGTTGAATGATGTTTGGATGTTGAGATGAGATGAGATGGGTTGAAACCATCTGTGAAACCAGATGGTGCCTCAAAGAAAATACTCTATTAAACTTCCAAAAGAGTTCCGTTCTTATTAAAAAACATTTAAAACACTTACCTTCTTGGTGAACTTCCCCATATTACCTCCTCTGCATCAACTGTAAATGGAGATGGCAGGGTGAAGGAGTTTGAGAGACAGTTTGGTTAATTTCCTATTGATGGTAATGTTGGACTGGGATTGTAATGAATGATGATACATGCACTGTTTAGGTTGGAAGAATCAAGCAAAAACGGGGATATAAGGATCAATGGCCCTGGAATATAAAAATATATACAGATGAGACTGGAAACAACAAAGGTGACGCATGTTTGGCCTTTGAAGATCCGTCCGCTGCACATTCAGCTGGAGGCTTTTTCAACGGTACTTACCATCTTCCATATTTAGCTTGTTCTTATCATTTTTTTAGAGTGTACTTCATGGAACTTGGTTGGCAGATTACGAAATGAGGGGATATAAAATCAATGTTGTGATGGCAGAGAAGTCTGCACCAAAAGCTCCACCTAGCTTTGACCACCGGTATTTCCCTGGCTAATGTCCTCAGTTTCTTTTAATTGTATATTTTGGTATTAGATGTCTTAGGCAGTGACATGTTGCTTTTGAATAATCTACTCGCTGCTTGAGAAGTGTGTTATATTTGCATTTCAGTTTTTATAATTCGTTCTCCCCATTTTTTTTGGTAAATCCGTTGATGAGTCATGGATTCTTTTTGTGATGATTGATGAATGATGTGTACAGGTCTGTGACTCTGTTTGTTGATTGTTGTGTTTGTCTCGCTAAGGTTATGTTGCTTTGTATGTATGTTTTTTCTCTGGGCTGAATTGTCAAACTTCCTATTGCTTAGGTAGTTTCATTTACTCTTTCTTGGAGAAGTGTTTATGTGAATGTTGGGATGTAAAAACTTGGGAAGTTTTTGAGGAGTGGTGAAGAAACGAAGTTGAGATGAAGTTTTATAGATTTTTGTGAAAGTTGCGGATCTAACCTTAAAAATAGGTTTGAATAATGAATTTATGAGAATTACTATATAAAAATCATTATTCAAATGAAAATTTAAAATTAAAAGCAAAAAAAAAAATAAAAAAAATAAAAAATTAAGAGATTGGGGTGACCAATTGCAACCACCTATGGTCACCTAGAGGACCACCCCCAAGGTGGCCCAGCCACCACGGGTGGCCAGTTGTGGCATCCACATGGCCAGATTTGGGCCACTCATGAGGTGGCCACTGTCAGCCACACATTTTTTAATGCTATTTTAATTGAATAAGTGAAAATATTTTGAGATGAGGGGTGAAATTTTTTTAGATATTTTTTAGTTTTGTATGTTTGCAATACTTGCTTGTTTTACCGAAGTTCTTGTTGTATGTCATTGTAAAGACTAAGGTTGCGTTTGGATGTTGTAAGGTTGCGTTTGGATGTTGAGGTGATGTCAGATTATCTGAGTTAATCTGTGAATATCATTGTTTTGTGGATCCCATTGAGATGTGTTTGAAAGTAAATAGGTTGAGATATGTGTTTGAATGTATGAAGTCGGTTGAGATGGGTTTAAATTTTTTATGGGAAGTTGAAAAAGTAATGGGTTCCATTAATGGATTTCAACAACCAAACACACCCTAAGACTTTATACAGTTCCTTGTTGAACTCGCATGCTCCCAAGATTGGACTCCACCATTTTTATAATCATGGTCTTTGGGAGAACATTCAGGGAGCTTCTTCTAGTTCTCGAGAAGCAGTTTCTCCAATGTTGTTGATAGCTGGTTTTAGAATGCTATCAGATTTTCAGACTAAAATTATTGATTGTACTTCCACATATATGCCTGTGATGCTATCATGCTACAGCTGAGTTCATACACCACTTGAAGATTGTGATTTTTATGCATGCAACTATATACGGGGTACATTGGAAAAAAAGACATATTAAGCTATAACTTATAAGGAATAGAAGGTATTGGCTCAGAATGGTTGTGAAACATACTAATAGATGAAAAAGGTCTTGGAATGTATTTATTATTGGAGAAACTCTACTTGAATCTTTGGCATTTTAAATGAACAGAGAGTTTTTTCATTAGTCTTTTGTTGATTATGCTTATCTAGATAGCTTTATAGGCCACTCACCATGTACCTCTTTACTTATAATATATTTATGTATGCTCGCAGTATGCAAACTAAGTACCATGCTTCAAGTATTCAGATTTGTTGGTTGGTTTAGCATTCGAAGTTTGCTGTTTCTGTGGGGTGCTATCACTGACTTATCATATTTGGAACAGGGGTGGAGGTAGAGGTGGATATGGAGGAGGAGATAGGCGCAGAGATAATTATAGAGACGGATCTGGACCTGACAGACATCAGCATGGTGGGAATCGATCGCGTCCTTATTAAGGAACCTCAGCATAAAGAATGTTTTGTAACTATGAATTGTGGTCTGAGATTTTATTGTGTTCCTATGGCGGGATACTTGAACTGGAGACTAAGAGGTAGGTTGTTCACTTACTCTGAGCAAGACCTCTTCTCTCCTTTAACCCTCGTTCGCCGCTAACTGGAGGGTCTTTTATTTTTAGGCATGGGATTGATTTTAATTATGTGAATTTTTTATAGAGGCAAGTGGATAATCTCCAAATTGCTTGCTGCTAAGGTAGGTTGATATTTTCAGGTGAGTGCTGTTATTTAAAAATTGTGCTTTCATCATTTATTGGAATTTGAACGAAGTGTCATGTGGATTTGCTTGCATCTAAGGGGCATTGGTACGGGCATGTGAATGCCTGGATATGTTGTTTATGCATGTCCTGCCTAGGTGAATAGGTCATATAGAAGTATGTTCTAGCTAGAGAGAGTACTGGAATATAGATTTGTAGTTTGGGTGGGATTTGTCGTCTGCCCTTGCCCAGCCGTCTTGCTAAATGTGGCTCATGTTCCGTAGTTTTATGTTCAGTCGTAAAACTTGATCCAGTAGTTTGAATTTTGGATCTGTTGGACTGTTTGAGTAAGAAGATTAATCACTTGCATTGTGGGTCACGTAGGTTTGGGGTTTTGCTTTTTTTGGGCAGATTCTTTAAAGGTTGTATTGCTTAACACCTTTTTGTTTGCTCTCATAGTTTCTGTTTGAAACCAGTATCGAATTTTTTTACAGTGTTTAGATGGGATAGCCTGACAATGATAAAAGAAAGATGTTTCTGTAATGAAGATGAACTAAAACGGAGCAATAATCCAATGACACTAGTGTTGGTAAAGGCAAACTTAAGAAGTGCAAAGTGCCAAAGGTTGAAGCGCTTCTCCTATCAAAAGCAAAGCACATTTACAAAAATGAAAATTAAGTTCGGTTTCTGTAGTTTTTTCCAGTGAGCTTAAGTGCAAAAAAGTGCTTTTGTAACTTTTTGATAAAAAAAAAAAAAGAAGTTCTAACTATTACCGTTTGCCTGCCCAATTAATTTAGATTAAGTAGATGAGGAAGATGATGAGTGTTCAAATCTTTTGATGACAATGATGATAGTCCTATGCTTTAATAATGAGGATGATGAGCTTTTAAAAAAAAAATTTATGAAGGACCATTATGTACTTCAGGATTGCATTCTATATTGGCACAGAAGGCAATATCTACAATTTTTGTGCTTCTGTGGTCATTGCCTTAGGGGTATATTTTGACTCAAGCATGTACATTAATTTGATTATGGCTACCAAATCTTGAGTCCTTGATTTTGTATGTTTTATAAAGTTCTTATCTAAAAAAAAGTGTATGTTTTGTAAAACATTGGAGATTTCTAAAATAAGCGGAGTTTAAACTGCATAATCAGTCAATCACTTGATTTTCATGTTGCAAATACTCTTTAACTAATTGAGTGGCCTTGATGAAATTTTGACCGTTTATGGAAGCGTTAGTGGGTTCATCTTGATCGTAGTTGGCCCGTCAGATTTATGATTGTTATGTGCCTTGAGTGTCTTACACTGAACCTATTGACATGTTAAACAGTCCAATGATTTGCCTTGTCTTTATCTGAACGTGTAAATCCATGAGATTACACTGAACCTAATGACATCTTCAACTGTTCAATGATTTGTTGTGCTCTTGTGGGTTTTATGTTTTGATTGTCAGTTTGTCTGAACACAGAATGTCAATATTTAGGGATGTAATTGGTTTGCCCTTTTAAGTTATTGATGCACCTCTCCAGTGGGGCTTTGGAGCTGTAAACTTAGATATTCTGGATTACCTGACACCGTTTTGGTGGATGGGTTGGTGTATCTGAGGTTTACTCTCCCAATGGTAGGCCAAAGGATAATTCTTTGGCTCTATTTGTGCATTGTTTTCATTGAATTTACTTTTGCAAATATTCAAAATTACAATCTCCCTCTTCTAGGTTCCATATTTGTTCTATCTGAATGAGTTACCAGTTGTGTTATGGATCTTAATTTCACCTTTTGATCATGGACTAATTAGAAGTGTGGGAGGTTGTCATAGTAAAGGATAGTTGGAAGTAATGCTTATTCTTTCGATTAAATACGAAATTTCACTTTCTAGTTGCTGTCGGGGAGGTGATGCTGCAGCTGCCGATTCCGGTTTGGAATAGTGTAGACTGTATTCAATCTGCTACACACTTGATTTCACTTAGAAGCGTTTCTACTCGTAGATACATCTGTGGGGGAGGCTGAAGGACGCGCTCAGGGGGCTTTGTTTGTTGATTACTGCAACTTGCAGTTATTCCTTAGACAAGAAATGTAACCAAGTAATGTACTTTTTGACATATTCTTGATTTGCTTCGAAAGTGGAGTATTCTTTCCATTTAAAAGGTCCTAAATATCTTTCAGGAAATTACTATTTCGACTCCAATATCGGATGGGCTTTTAGGGCTTAGATTTAGATGTCTCGAAAAACACCAAAAAATAAAAAGCTGAAGACACTCTTATCGGGAATGGACAGAGACAAGCGCTCATTTTGCTTCAGAGCCGTATAGTTCTGGCTATTCATGAATGAGTACTTCTACAAATGTTCTCTCTTCGGTAGGACTTGAGCCGCTGAACCAAGTCAACTCATGTATTACATATGTCAATAAAATCCTCCATTTTTCAGTTTTGGTCTGGAACAAGTGTTCACACCTTTTAGAACTTTGAAGGCCATGTAATAAGATTATAAGAGTCAGTATTAATTCTCTTATGTGTTGACAATTACATTACGAATTTATGATATTTGCTTTTAAAAGTGAGATGGTGTGTGGGGGTTGTGTAGCATGCCGAAAGAAACGACGTCGTGCTCATGTAGATTGTAGGCCCGACGTCGTACTCAACTGTTCTCTCGTTCGTCCATATCTCAGCTCCTGAGGTTTGGCCCGAAAAAGAGAGTTTTTTCCTTTACTAACACGTACAAACATGGCGTAATGAAAAGTTCAGACGTGTGGATAACAAATATAATAAAATATTCCATTGCAACGGAAAGTTGAGTGCACGGTAAAGATGAAGTTCTCCTTTCTCACTACTCTCAGGCATCATATAAATCTGGGAGAAACAATAAGAAAAATGAAGCAATGCAATCAATGCACAAACCTTTCACTTAAATATTCTGGTAATGGAATTGTCGAGTGAATGTTTCTAGCTTCTACATGATTCCTTGACAATTTTCTTTTAATAGGAGACATTAGACAATTTCACAGCTTGAACAAGTTTTTTTTACTTAGAATTTCAGAATTAACATATCCGTCCTTCATTTAAATAGAGTTCCAAAAAAAGTTGTAAAAAGATTTGTGTAAAATAGAATAGAAAAAGCAAAGATGGCGTTGTCCTTTCCATTCCATTCATCTCAAGTAGATAGAGCAACTAAAATAGCTTGCCAGCGTTGTCTGTCGTCGGGGAGGAGCTTCTTGGACGATGGCATGCTCGAATTTGATGAACGGAGACATGCCCGGCAACTCATTGACCAGCGAGCTGGCTAGCAACCATCACACGGTTCACTAGCAACCTCTGTACCAATACTTCTCCACCTTGTAGCTCCACTCACCGTGATGCTCCTAGACCCAAAAGTTGCCGGCAAGCTCATAACTGAATCTCCCTGCCACATATTTTGAGAAAGCAGAAAGGGGGGAGGGGAGAATGAGTGAAATCGAGAGGGAGAATTAGAGGAAGAAGAGGGTAGAAAAAAACTAATAGAGAGGGAATGAAATGAATATAAAGCTAGAAAAAATAAAATTTTTTATACACTAAGTTACGTGGGGTTCCCCCAGCCGTTCGCAAGTAGAGTTTTTCTCTATACACCTACTTGAAAATAAAACATTCAATGGAGAGAAACTCGACTAATGTTTATTGAGGCGAATCTTACCTACACCGTTTAGCTCTTCATGTACTGTTTGTAAGTTTGTAACACCGCGTGCAAGAGTGTTACGAAAGAAATTTATTCTATGAAAGACGAGACCGCAGAACTTCAAAGTCGCCTTGGTACGTAATATTCTTGTAACGAACGTATCAACGTATTTAAATTCCCAGCCAATTCAAGAATCTCGCCCACCCATTCCCTCCAAAAATGGCAGACGCCCTTCCTCAGCAACTTTCCCTCTTCCGCTCCCTAATCGAAACTAGAAGGTCGATTTCCGTTTCCAGAACTTTCGACATCTTGTTTCTTGATTTGGAACCAAAAGTTTGAATTACTTGCTTTTTTTTTTTTTCTGGCGCAGATTCGACGACGTGACTCTACGAATTCTCGGATCTGTTTTGGTTTCTAAATCTGTAAAATCGCTGAAGGAAGTGGAATCGAGCTTGAGAGTGTTCCTGAGAGCCGAATCTGTTCCAGCCATTCGGGAAATCGTCGAGAAACCTGTCGATCAGAAGCTTCTGATTCTTGAGTTTTTCGTTCACGCGTTTGCTCTAATCGGCGATGTTGAGGCATTTAATCTCAATTTTCATCGTCTTCTTCGTTTTCGTGATTTATAGAGATAACATCATATTTATCTGACACGAGAAAGAATGGTTCGCAATATAATCACATTAGCTAAGTTTTTTGTTTACCGAGTTGTCTGCCTTAATATGATGCTTTCATTAGGTGATGTAGTAAGCTTTGTTTAGATTTTGGCGTGAAATACTTTTTCTTGCGTTTGGTGTGGAATTTGTTTTGTAGATTAGTTTTTTGAAGTGCTTAATCCTGTTGCTTCAAGTTAATTGTCATTGTTGATGCAGTTTATTTAGGCTGGGAAGCTTCTGTGCTAATGATCTACCCTTATTAATGTTATTTTTTCTTGGCATACTCAATGTCTTCAGAGCTGCTTGGCTTTGAGATACGAGGCTTTGCATATGCGTGAACTCGAGTCCACAAGTTGCCAATGGCTAGAAGTTTCGTATTTGGAATGGCTAAATTTTGCTGAACTCTCACTGGACAATGGTTTCTGTTCAATTGCAGTGAAGGTAATTTCTATATTGTTTGATTTTACTCTAATTCTGGTGCTAGTTGAATTGCAAATCAAAAATATTTTTTCCTGTTACGATGAACTGCATTGTTGCTATTACGATGCTTTTGGTAACCCTTTCTATTATTAAACAGCTCGATCATAGGATTTCAATAAATTTGGATTCTGTTTACTCTTAGAATTCTTTGAATGCTATTTGCTAATATTTTTCATAATAATTTGTTCGGATGGCTATTAATTCTGTCGTCCACCAATTTAAGGATATGGATATGTACATAAATTTAGGTCTCAACATCAATAAGACTATCCCTATTGAAGTTATATATGGTTCCACTAAGCCTTGTAGAACAATCAGAGTTGTACTAAAGAAAATGCCAGATATGGTGGTTAAGGAAGCTTAGGTGTCGTTTGGATAGTGAGTTGAAATGAGATGAGTTGAGATGAACGTTGAAAGTTTAATAAAATATTGTTAAAATATTAATTTTTAATATTATTATTGTTTTTGAATTTGAAAAAGTTAAACTGTTTATTATATTTTGTGTGGGAATTTGGAAAAGTTGTAATGATGAAATGAGATGAAATGAAACATTTATTGTATCCATGATATTGGAAAGAAATCTACTCTGGTTAACTTTTGTAGCACCTGCAATGAAGCTATCGATATTAGTATTGAAGGAAGATTAATCTGGTTAACTATTATGTTTCCATTTTTGATGAACTCTTTCCTTGCTTCTGGCACCAAAGACTGTCTAAACCATGATATCATCTAACCACTACAATCTGTATATAAAATTGCATAATCTGCGTCGTGCATTCAATATATCTCTGCCAATTCAAGCCGGCTCAGATATTCAAATTTTTGGACTTTTATTCTTTTGCATATATATTAGCAGTTGGAGTTTGAAATCAGGAAATGTGGTGGTCGATGACACCATTCTCAGGCTTCACTATAGAGTTTTTTCTCTTTTAGGCATGTGACAATGCACTATTATGCCTTAAAATGAATGATACTGCAAACCCCAAAACCAATGCAGTCTCTGGGAACTTTCAAGCTTTGGACAGAATAAAGAGACTTAAAGATTTTGCCATGATATCAGCTGCTTCACGCTCTGGTAAGTCTTCTTTATTTGTGTAAACGTTTTTAAAACTATCTGAGAGCATTTGTGATTAGAAAATACTATAGCCGGTCCAGCCATGTGGGTCAATTTGTTGTTTCCATCTTCTGCAACATAACTTGACGATGCACAAACCAAATGTTAGTTGTTAGCCTTGCTGCTGATAAACGGGATACCTTCTCAGAATCAGATAAAAACTTGGTATCAAACACCTTATACCATCCTATTGAATTTGTTATCCATTGCATTGATAAGGCAGTATTGTTGGCTGCTGACTAGATTTATGCTGAATACTGATGGTGCAATTTCTGCTAATCCATACAACGTTTGGAACCATTAATAGCATAATTTTGGCTTCGGCGTTTTGCGCCATCTAATGACTAGCCTGCGTAAGAATTTAGTTTTACTTGCTCTAAATTGCTTCCTTTTGAGATGGAGGGACAAATTACAATATTAAATTAATAAGCATAGTATATTTGATGCCTCATGCCTGGTTGGCAGAGAAGCTGCATTTTTGTATGTAAGGTATAACCAAGAAAAGAGGAAGAAGCTGAGCTACAATAAATGTTTTGTAGTAGCTGCATTTCTATTCTCATATCTTTCATTGGAAAGAAGGTTATCCTTAACATATTATTGATAGAGTGACTAGAATTATCTTGAAAAGCTCACATAGGGAAAAAGAAACCTTAAGTTATGGTTGTAGTTGTCAGTGATGCAAATTATTGATCGATCATTTTGTTAGTAAGTTATGATTTTCTAAGGCCTGAATTGGATAGCAAAATCCCCTTCCAACTCATCTAATCCCATCTCAATATCTAAACACTACAAATACAAATACTTTTCAATTTTAAATCTTCAACTTAATCATTACTTAATCATTACAACTTTCCCAAACTTCCAAACAAAACACAAAAAACAATTCAACTTTTTCAAATACTAAAACAAAAATAATATTAAAAAAATAACATTATAATAATATTTTAATTTTATAATATTTTTATTTAAATTTTTCTCTATTCTTTTTCAAAATCTCAAAAAGTATATGAATTCAAATCATTTTACTACTATTAATAAATTATTTTATTATTATTTAAACATCATCTTATCTTATCTCACAATCTAGACTCCAAATAATCATTATCTCATTTCACTATCCAAATAATCATAAGCTTATTCACAAGTTAAGGGTCAGATGCTGCAATTTGATCACTGTAAATTCCGTCTCAATGTCAGTTAAGGCGCAGGCTGCAGAATACTCGAATAAGAAGAGCGCTGAGAAGAGCATCATGCACCCTGCACCTTGTGAGGAGAAAAGATGTGCAGCAAGCACTATGTTCAGAAATGGGATTAAAGAGAGGAATTTACGAAAATTGCAAGACCTGCGACGAATTTCCAGTGCATCGCACACCATTCAACTTTGAGGCCAATGTTGGTTGTCTGCTTCTTGGTGAGTAAATTTCTACTGGGTTTTCAATCGTATGGGGATCTCGGTGGCACCTTCTGGATTGCAGATAGTCAGATACGCATCCTTGGCAGAATATTCGTTCAGTTTACTTGCACATTTTCTTTGTGGGCCAGATTATGTATAGAGACTGCACCCTAACACTTGACCAACACTTTAGCCTTGATGTCAAAAACCCAACTTCTATTCCAAAAAAAAAAAAGAAATAAGAAAACAGTCTATGGATTAATAGAAAAGTCCACTAAAATCTTTTCGCTTTCTAATTGATTTAGATTGTAGGTCTGAACCAAATCCTTTTTAATCATGAAATTAGTATCTGGCTTTCAGAAGTCATTTGTTAACTTGAAAAAATTATTTAAAAGAAAAAACTGAATAGGGATATTTATGTCTTTACACTACATGCCGTATTTTACACTACATACCATATGACATCTGCCGCATAATTTAATTTAAAAGATAAATTTTAAAATTTAAATCTTACAAATTAAATTATGGTAATCGTAAAACCAGTACTTACCCAAGCCCGTTTACTCATGAGCTGAGTTGTAATTGTCTGCTCATGCTCCGAAATATGAATATAGCATATCAGTGTAACATAATAATATGATAATATCGATGACAAGACATTAAAAAATATATATATTTATAAAAATAGTATGTGTATATATTTATATATATATATATATATTGTAGCCCTGTAGGAAGAAATTAACACGGTCCAATGTCCGCATGGTCATGTCATGTGCTTTTAGGGTTTTACTTTTACCTCTTGAATGTTTGATCGTATCCCAATTTTATGTTTGTATTGCACAAGCTGATAATGTAGACTTTGATTTTGAAGGCCAGCATTGGAAATAAAAAAAACACTCTGCTCAAGCTTTTGAATTTCAGGTCAGCTGCCACTTGAGCTCGAACTACCTGGTACTTCAGAGGCTGCCATTGTTCAGAGACCATTGCTAGCTAGCTAGCTACCACGTTTGATTTCTCTATTCGCATCTCAAGAATCGAATCTTCCATATCACCGAAGTGCATTCAATGTTTGCATTGGAGCTCTCGCATGTTTGATTTCTCTAAGACGGTGAGAGATGTCTGTTTTTTTTCCCTCTCTCTACTTTATATATAAATAATAAAAAAAAACACACTAAAACAAAGATTATTGATCTGATGATCACTTCTAGAGCCCCAAGGTTTTTCTTCTTCCTAGAGCTTAGGTGTTTGAAACTTGAAAGCGGAAGTAAAAATACGCGTTTTTCTAAGGTATTACAATATTTAAATAAATTCAGCAGAGTGGTCCCATTTTTCTCTTTTTTTAATTAGATTGAGATGATCAAAGTCTCAAGTGAAAAAAACATAAACGTAGTTTATAAGACAAGTTCATATATATAGGAAAGACGCCATATAAATATAAATATATATTTATTATGATACATATATCATGTTAGAACTACGGGAAGAGAGCTGTTTTTCTCGGAACAAAAGATTAGAAGCTTGGAGTCATGTGCAGAGCATTAAATGCTAGAGTTGGAAAAGGGTGTTAGGTTTCCACAAGTTCAAATATTTTTAGTTTCCATCTAGCTCGCTCGATCGAACTGGCATGTATGCATGGGATTGTTTTAAATATAGAATCATGAGTACTTCTTAGCTTCGTGTCAGATCATGTCATAATTGATTTCTTCGTGAGCTGTTATTAATAGATTAAAAAAGAGACGAGATAAGAACTAGTACTTAGACTACTTAAGAAAATCCAATAATATTAATGGTGAAAAATTAATAGTACTCATGCAATTCTTTATAATCTCTGTATTATAAGTACTTGCTCATGATACTAATTAATGCACAACGTACCATTTGATCCAAATTAAATATATATATTATTAATTGGAACATCATTTTGTTTATTGTTGTTGCTGGTCATAATTATTCTGAAGTACTACTTGATTAAATGTAGATCATGCTATGCTGCATCTCATATAAATAATGAAAGGCCTAGCTACCATAAAGAGAATCTCAAAATAATTTAAGTTGCTCTTAATTTTCATTT
This sequence comes from Pterocarya stenoptera, assembly GCA_003123785.1. Taxonomy (NCBI): domain Eukaryota; kingdom Viridiplantae; phylum Streptophyta; class Magnoliopsida; order Fagales; family Juglandaceae; genus Pterocarya; species Pterocarya stenoptera. Next base: position 24,441 of record QEOT01123303.1, on the reverse strand, counting down.
CTCATGCACGTGGGTGCGTGAGTTAATTTAGATGGTCATATATTCTTATGTGTTTGCTGGCAGATAAGGTGTATGTGATAAGGTTGAGCTTGTTATAATTGTAAGAATAATATGAAATTGGTGGTGATGCCCGCACGTTACAGCCCACGTCTAGGAAACAACCGATCGGTAGTACCACTTCAAAGTTGATGGTTTTATTTGTGAAATTTTCGGTTTTTGTCAACCTTTTAGAGTGGAAAAAGATTTTGTTTACTTCTAATATTAGTTTATAGATTTTTTTTTAGAGAAAATTGACAGTATCTTCAATTTTATTAATTGCCTCACTTTTAGTAGAAAAATACCATATTATAGACAAAATTTGGGGTTACATAAACCTAAAAAATCTTCTTTCTATAATACAATTTTATATCCTACATGAATATTTTTTCTTAATTTTTTTATCCACCAATACCTTTTTAGAGTGAGTTTGATGGGTTGAAGGGTACTCCCACTTTTGAGTTTGACTCCAACATGCTTTTGGCACTATTTGCATGTTTTTTTATTACATATACTGAACTCCATTTAAAGCCCACATGAAGAGAAGACGGTCCCAAGAAATGGCTCGAGCGAAAAAAAAAAAAAAAAACAACATTTTTTTATAAAATATACCCTGAAGGCTGAAGCGTTGAAGTTGATAGTGGTCTTCCTCCATGTTTTTGCAATGCATTTGTAGTTGGTTTGGTTAAATTGAATAATTTAAGTTTTGGAAGTTGGTGCATGAACGTTGATCAAAGCCTCAACCTACATCGATCATAGGCATCGGTGATCAGAGCCAATTCAAACAATTAGGGGGGATGATAAAGAGAAAACATATATGTTTCCATGTGAATGTCCACCAACAAACATTCACGTTGAAACCCCTCTCTCTCGGTGTCTTGGTCCAAGTTAGGGTTTCCCATCCCCTCTAATTAATTACTATATTAATTATTAGAGAAATGATATCTACAGTCGTAAAGTATGTAAACGTCACGTAATCTCTTTAAAAAATATAAATAAATACGAGACATACATAAAAAAATTAATTTTTTAATAGTAAATATTATTTTTTTTAAAATGATTGTACGACGTTTGCGTACTCAATAACTGTATCTAGCATTAATACTCTTCTTCTAAATATTCAACTTACTAATTTCCTTCTTTATATTATCAAGCTTATTTTAAAAGAGTACTTCTGCTACTTGTAATAATCCCAATTGTAATGTCTGCATAATATTATTAATGTGACGGGAATTGATATGCCTATCACATCAATTATAGAAATGAATTAATATAATCGCTCGACAATAATATATATTATATAATGAGAAATGTTTTAGCTACGTAGAGATTTTATAAAAATAAATCTATAAATTGACATGTGTTGATCATGTGTTATGTTAGATTGTGAAACTACTTTTATTATAAAGTAGATCTAGTCCCATTTGGATACAAAAACGGTTTTATCTTATTTCATCTCATCATTATAAGTTTATAATTTTTCTAAATTTTAACATAAAATATAATAAAAAAATTCAATTTTTTCAAATCTCAAAACAATAATAATATTAAAAAAATAATATTCTAACAATATTTTATTCAACTTATAACTTTCATATAAAACTATTTCATCGCATCTCACTATCCAAACGGGATTCTAACTTATCATATGAAATCATGTCAGTTCATAAATTTATTTTTAGAAGAGCATTCACAATGGTTCCTTTACCTTATCCTTCAAAATACATCACCAAAATTCATTTTTTCTATTTTACATACTGATTTTTACAATAGGTCATACATCAAATTATCTATTTTTTCTTTATATCATTTAAATATTTATTTTTTAATATTTTGTAGTAAAATGTAAAATAAAGATCATCAAAATACAAAATTTATTGGAAGGGCCTTTTGATCAACTTTCTTTATATTTTATAAAAAAATATATTTTACATGAACTATTGTGAATTTATGACCGTAGTAATTCTCTTGCCTAATTATTACATTTATGTTACAAGTATAATATACCCCCGTAAAAATAGAGAGAAGAGTCAAAAGGAGAGTAACTTTGAAAACTACCGGCGCACAAGACTGCATGCAATGCTAACCAATATCGCTCGTCTAGGCGGTGGTCAATCCTCTCCAATTATTCAATAATAATCAATTCCACTTCCTTTAATGACCCTAATGCCCTTCTTGCTAATGTACCAAATCTCATATATTTCTTGGCTAAACTGTAGTACATATTATATATATATATATATTTATATATATATAAATAGGTTTCTTCTACGCTCGGTAATATATCTGAGGCTATAAATTAAATAATTTTCTTAGTTGTTTTGGTAAGACTCTTATATCACTGCGATCTCAGCTTCTTGTTTAAATACGATTGATTATATACTTTATTCGTATTTTAAATACAGAGTCATGTGGATCTATTCTAATGTACTAGAGCTAGCTAGCACCTCCTTTACTCCTATAAATACATAGATTAAGCTCTTTTCTCTTCAGCAACAAGCTGCTTGTCGGCCTTCAACATTTTTCCTCCATCCCCACTTCCTCTTTCCGAGAAAACATAAACATCTTTCCTTTCTTGGCCGCGTCGTTTCTGTCTACATATGGGGGGCTCTTCACCATGTGCTTCATGCAAGTTGTTGAGACGCCGCTGCGCCAAGGACTGCATCTTTGCTCCTTACTTCCCTTCTGATGACCCTCACAAGTTTGCCATCGTTCACAAGGTTTTTGGTGCTAGCAATGTCAGCAAAATGTTGCAGGTCTCTTTCTCTGGTCTCTTTTTTGTTATGCATGAGTTATTCACTTTTTAAGCATGTTTTAATTAATTAATTTTTTTTGGTTTGGCAGGAGCTCCCAATTCATCAGAGGGGAGATGCAGTGAGCAGTTTAGTTTATGAAGCAAATGCAAGAGTAAGAGACCCTGTTTACGGGTGTGCGGGGGCTATATCTTATCTACAGAATGAAGTATCAAAGTTGGAAATGCAGCTTGCAGTGGCTCAAGCAGAGATACTTTGTATCCAGATGCAGCAACAGCCAAATTACTTGCCAACAAACCATATAGATCACGTCCAAGCTGCTGCTGGCGAGAAGTCGCTTCTTTTATCCGCCGACTTCAATAACATGAATATGTCCCAATATCAGCTTGGCTTTCCTAGTTCTTCTAGCAATGTAATTCAAGACCCTCTTAAGAGAGAGTCTCTTTGGACTTAAGTACTCCTGATCCTCATGATCATCACCTTTTTATGAAATGCCAAAAACCCTTCCAATATTCATGTTTCTTTTTGTCTTCTTTCTGATCTCTCCCCGGTCTATCTCTGCTTGTTTATTGTGCATGGATTACTTTTCTTTTTCCTTTTTTGTTTCTATATGTATATCATCATGTGAGACAAAGGGAGAAAGAACAAGGGAAGCGACTTAGTCCAATGTTGCAAAAGTGAAGTGTACTGAGGATAAGGAGCATAAGAAAACAAGGGAACCTGGATTTAGGGGTCAACCCGGCATATCATGATTAGATAGATATGGAGTAAAGTAGGATTGACATCTATGATCTATATAAGCTAGCTTCTCTTCCTCGCTCGCTTTAGAAGTTACTTTTCTGAATTATATTGTTTTCAGATCGTTTTGTTTTTATATCTTTTGAATATTTAATATTTTATTAATCATATTTATGTCGAATATTGGAGGAAGGGTAGATTAATATAATGGTGATCTCAAAAATTCAAAATTGATACTTGGATGTTATTGAAATGAGTTTTGCTACACAACCTCCACCACACTCCACACTCCACATTTTTTTAAATTTTTAAATTTTTTAAGATTTTTTAAAATGTTTTTTAAGTTTATTTTTTTAAATTATTTCAAATTTTCTATTCATTATTCATATAATAAATATTTGATAAAAAAAAATATGGTGTGTGGAAGTTGTGTGAATAGTAAGAAATTGTAAAAATTTTTTATATGGTGATAATATTACTAGAGGAGTTAGAGCATCAACTCTTGGACAAACCATTAAAATATAGTACATAAGTTTCAATTTTCAATGGGATTAAAAAAAAACCAAAAGATAGAAGAAAGAGCCGGTTAATAAAAAGAAGAAGACGAAATGGATAGCCTCCGCGAAGCATTCCCATTCACAACGTCCCACCCAACATATTTAACCCCAATGGAGACCCATACATTATTTTTGAAATTCTGTTCTGTTTACCCTAGAGATCGATGGATTATAGGCTGGGTATATGCATATGGGCCTCTGACGTTGTTCCAAATGTGTTTTTCCAAGTGTAGAAGTGTCAAGTTATATCAAGGATAAACAGGAGCGGCTCAATACAAATTAAGGCCTTAGGTGAAATTTAACTGAGTCATTTGTAATTATAATATAATAAAATATAAATTATTATATAAACTATTTTCAAGATTTTCAATAAAACAAGATTTTATTTAAAATCTTTAAATAAAACTTTTATAAATTTATATTTACAACAATTTAAAATGAGACATCAATGTAGTTTTTGTATATCAATTTAGAAAGATTTTAAAAAAATTATTTAAAGTATAAATAATTGATTGTATTACTTATAAATCATTGTATTAAATATTAAATTTAGTATTATGGGGCCTTGCACACATTGAAAACTATATAAATTATTTAAAATTTTATTTAATGAAATTGTTTTTTTTTCAAAATAAATTAAAAATAAAATACTTCATTTTTATTTTTAAGGGCCTTACATAATGTAGGGCCTTAGGCAATGGCCTAAGTGGTCTTACCATGAAGCCGACCTTGAAGATAAATCCAGGATCATCTTCCATAGGGATAAAAGAGTACTATTAAAATAGTCTTGAAAATACTATGTAAAAATCTTTGGTTTATGTATAAAGAAAGGGGAGGAAGTGCTATGTGAATTCTTTTTGAACTTTTTATGGCTATGTAACAAAACGTGTATGAAAGGATTTATGTAATCTAATTACAAAAGCAAGCTGTAAACATATCTACATTGAGTCCAAATCGAAATGGTGAAGTATCAAGTTAATTCATTCCTACTACTTAACATGTAAAGAACCTTGAAAATAAGATAAACAAAGTATGAAACTAAATGTAGCAAAATGAAGTCAGAAATACTTAAGATTTCAAAAGGAAATAAAATCTAAGAAGCAATTTATCAAACACTTGAGTTGCAGATGAGTCTCTTTTTGATTTGGTTCTTAGTTGATTTTCTCAACTATCAATCCAGTCAAGGAATTGATAATCGGAAGATGGAGAGTTCATGTTCAAATTTGCACCATTTCTTAAAACAATTCTTCACTGCATTGCCAGCCAAACCCATTATAACATCTAACTGAAAAGAGCCCTGATAAATTTTCAAGCCTTTATTGTGCCTTATGTCTACAACAAAACAAGAACAAAAGCTTCTATCTAGTTTCAAATCAATTTCAAGCTTGCAATAGAGTAAAAATAACGTTCAAACCAATAGAGATTTCATTAACCTAAAACCCAAAACAAATCAAATCTCATCCCACAACCCAAGCTACCAAATTAGCCTTGCATCATCTTTTCAGAAATGAAAATAATCAAATGAAAAGTCATGGCTCACAGAGGACATTCCCAGCGAAGAACAAGCTCTTTGCCGCAATTTTCTATATTTTCCAATGCAAAAATCCAACTTTTATTCCACCACCATTTTCTTTTGTTGCTCCCAGGGACCACTTCGTCTATCAAGCCGCAAAATCCTTTTTTTTTGTGTGTTTATGCCCCTAGGATCACCATTTTCCTTCTAGTCGTGATTTTTCGTGTTTACTCCTAGGAAGAAACTTTTCCGTTGCAACAACAATTTTTCATGTATATGCCCAGGGACCACTTCCTCCACTTCAGCCGCAATTTGTGTATATGCCTTGGGACGTGCTCTGCTTTCTCTTCTGTGTGATGTTGATTCGCCTATCCACCACTTCCCCTTCTGCTCACTCACACGTTCCACTGCATAATCGACTCCTCCCTTTTCCAGGACCACAACATCTTCTCTCTCTAATTCCCTTAGGCACACGAGTGAGTCCTCCAAAAGAGTATTATTTTAATTGGTAGCCTTTCTTCCAAAAATGCCCTACAATAATAAGATTAAGTGCTTAGCCCTATAAAGGTAAAACTGGAATATTAAACCTGATGTGACTTAACAATGTAAATGTCATGTGTATCATTGTTACAACTAGTTGCATTATGAATATTTTTAAGTGCAAAATATCAAGAATTATCAATTTACTTAAGTACTATAATCTACTGCATAATAAGTGCTTAACTCATTTTTGGTTAAACAATTTATTCACTTAAGCAACTTAATCATGCAATTTTAACACTTTATCACACCCCTAACTAACTTTTTGCTAGTCTCTAGCAAATTGAGCGGTCAAAAGAGTAAGAAGATTCAACTTTACTTCAAAATTACTCAATCCAGAAACCTATACCATAGGTTAGATTCATTGGCTTTAGAGCTTTAGAGCATTAGAGCTAATGTAAATCAAATATTAGTTCTCCACAGAAGTTTATACATTATCTAGCTAATCATCCAAAGGAACAAAATGCAAAAAGCATGCTTAACCCTGAGTGCGCAAGTGTGTGGTTAGATTTTCAAGTTTAACTACCAAAATCCATTTAAAGGTTCCAACGTCAGCATCTGATTAAGAAAGACCAACTGGTCTTACTCTAATTCAAAACCATTGTAATGATGGCTTTTATGCTATAACACTTTAAAAGGCCCCCTTTTTGTTTTGTAGGAACCCTGCTAATAGGCAGCCTTTTCCATCACACATAACTTTTCTTGATCCCTAGCTTGTCCCTTTTGTCATTTGTTTTTCATGCTTTCATTCTCCCTTTTCATACCTTTTTTTTTTTTTTTGTCCACTTTATAGCATAATGGAGTTTCTTCCTAAAACATTAGGATATGGTTCAGCAGAGTTACATACAGCTGCATTGTTGATCTCCAATTCATGGTATAATAGTGTTAACTAAGATATTCGTAGTGTATGTGTAGATTAACAGTTAGCAGTTTTTAGCAACTCACCCCTGGCCTAATCGACTAAAAATCGGATAAACTTCCATTTTGAACTAAAATCTGGATCCTTAAATGCTAAAGTAGCTCATAATTCCAACAGATCTTTTCACAGGTATAAAAGTTTGGAAAATAGTAATTTTAAAACCTATTGAGTCATAAAAAATACTAGTTCCTTTCAAATGTTCTTGGAGGTGCAATAAAAAGTATTTTACATAAAGGATGATAGTACCAAAAAAACCATAAAAAAAAAAAAAAAAAATCTTCTACTCCCACCCACCAACTTAAAATGAGTATTGTCCTCAATAAGTAAAAGCTGAAAGAATCAGGCATGAAAAATGGGAGAGGGTTACCTGAATGAGCTGCAGGATAATGATAGTAAAAGGGAAAATAAAGATAAAACAAAAATCTGCAAAACAAAAGAAACTAAACCAAAAAAAAAAAAAAAATTAATAATAATAATAAAATAAAACAAAGAGAAGTACTAAGCAGCAACAGGGTAAGTAGGATCTTGCAAAAGAGTGGTGGTGGCCTCAGATGAAATTTATTTCAGAAATGGTTTGAGTCTTTGGTCATTTACCTTGAAAGCATTTCCATTTTGAGGATTGACAACCTCAACAACATCATGAGGAAAAACTGTTTAATCAGATAGGGGCCACTCCATAAAGATCTTAACTTGCTAGGAAACAAATGAAATCGAGAATTGTAAAGCAAAACTTGCTGAATAGGTTCAAATGATTTTCTTTGAATATGCTTATCATGTAAAGACTTCATGCATTCCTTCCACGGCTTAGCGTTATAGTAAGCATCCCTCCTAAGTTCCTTTAATTAAAAAAGGTCTAACTTTCTTAAAGATCTAGCCTGGTCAAGATCAAAATTAAATTTCTTGATGACCCAAAAGGCACAATGTTCAAGTTCAACATGAAGGTGATAGGCCTTACCATAGACTAACCAATAAGGGGACATACCAAGAATAGTTTTATATGCAATCTTATACGCCAACAATGCATCGATTAATCTCAAAGTCCAATCCTTATGGTGGGGATTCACAATTTTTTTCAAAATGGTCTTAATTTCCCTATTAGCAAGTTCAACTTGACCATTTGTTTGAGGATGATATGGGGTAAAAATCTTATGGTAAATGCTATACTTGTGTGAGAGGGCAGCAAATGGTTTGTTGCAAAAATGGGTACTATTGTCACTTATGATAGCCTTAGGCATGCCAAAACGAGAGAACATATTTTCTTTTAAAAATGTAAGCACAATTTGATGGCCATTTGTTTTGCAAGGAATGACTTCAATCCATATAGAGGCATCATATTTCTTTTAGTTATTCCATCCAATTTCTGACATGGTTCCAAGATTTACAAAAATTATATGCATCCTTAAACATGGTAGGCCAATACCAACCAAATTGTAAAATTTTAGCTACCATCTTATGAGCAGAAAAATGACCACCACATGCCTCGGTATGACAAGCATTTAGCATAGCAGATATTTCATCATTTGGACATTTTTGAATGATTTGGTCCGAACAATATTTAAACAAATAAGGGTCATCGTAGAAGAAATACTTAACCTTAGTTTTAAATCATTGCAAATCTTGAGCAATCCAATGCGGTGGAGTCTGATCTGTCACCAAAACATTTACAATGTCAGCATACCATGGTAAAACATCAACAGACAAAAGCTAATCATTAGGAAAAGAATCGGATATAGAAGAAGATGGTTCAGTTTCTATGAATTGGAGTTGGGAAAGATGATCAGCAACCACATTCTCTACAACCTTTTGTCCTTAATGGTGATGTCAAACTCTTGAAGGAGAAGGATCCATCAAATGAGGTGTGGTTTAGCATCTTTATTTGTCAAAAGGTATTTCAAAGCTGCATAGTCAGTGAAAATTACCACAGGAGAACCAAGTATGTAAGGCCGAAATTTTTCTAAGGCAAAAACAACAGTAAGTAGCTCTTTTTTAGTTGTGGAATAGTTCTTTTAGGCTCCATTTAAAGTTTACTTGCATAATATATGACAAAAGGACAATTATCCCACCACTGTCCAAGCACAACCCCTATGGCAAAATCATTGGCGTCACACATAATTTCAAAAGAGAGGGACCAATCAAGGGGTTGCATGATATGGGCTGTGGTGAGCAAATTTTTAAGTTGGTCAAAAGCATTTTGGTGTTTAACTGTCCAATTAAAAATAATGTCATGCATGGGTTAAAGACACAAAGTTTAGAAATGGAGCTAAAACCTTCAATAAATCTCCTTTAAAAACCGGCATTACCTAAGAATGACCTAACATTCTTTACTATTTTAGGTGCAGGGACTTTAAAAATCTGGTCAATGTTGTCCCTATCAACCTCAATTCCCTTAGCTGAAATGATATGCCCAAGGACTATCTATTTTTAAACCATGAAATGACATTTCTCCCAGTTGAGGAGCATATTTTTTCCTTTACACCTAGCCAACACAGATTGTAAGTTAGTTAAACAATCATCAAAGGTACTACTAAAGACAGAAAAATCATCCATAAACACTTCCAAAATGTTTTTAACCATATCATTGAAAATACTTAATATGCATCGTTGGAAGGTAGCTGATGCATTACATTAACCATAGGGCATTCATCTAAATGCAAAAGTGTCATAAGGACATGTGAAAGTGGTATTTTTCCAGTCCTCTAAGGCTATTTCAATTTGATAATAACCCGAAAAACTATTTAAGAAACAGTAAAAAGCATGACTAGCAACTATTTCCAAAGTTTGATCAAGAAAAGGTAAGGGAAAATGATCTTTCCTAGTGGCTGCATTTAACTTCCTATAATCAATACACATAAACCAACCAGTGGTCATTCTCATAGGAATCAACTCATCATGATCATTTTTTATAACTGTCAAACCAGATTTTTCTGGAACTACTTGATTTAGACTCACCCACTTGCTATTTGAGATAGGGTAAATGATACCAACATCAAGTAATTTCAAAACTTTATTTTTAACAACTTCTTTAATGGTAGGGTTCAATCTCATTTGCATTTTCCTAGAAGTTTTTTGCATTTTCTTCTAAATAAACCCTATGAGTACAAATAAGGAGACTTATACTTTTGATATCTACTATAGTCCAGCCAATAGCACCCTTATGCTACCTCAACACTTCAACTAACCTCCCATCTTGTGTTTTAGTGAGTAAGGAAGAAACCACCACTAGAAAAGTGCTATTGGGATCCATAACAACATATTTCAGATCTATTGGCAGTGGCTTCAAGTCCAACTTTGGGGTCTCATCTGAAGAGAACCTCAATGCTATAGCTAGGGATGAAAGTTGCTAGAATTTTTGCCTCCAACATGTCTCCTTTTGATTCCCTATGAAAGAAACATTAAACGAGTCAAAATTGTTGCCAAAAAATTCACTAACAACCTCCAAATCAATTTCTAAATTAGCACACTATTTTTCTAAATAATTTTCTTCATCAAGAATAGCCTCCATCAAATTTACTTCTAAAACCTCCTCTAAGTCATGTGGCTGCCTGCAAGTGTTAAAAATGTTTAGTTTCAATGTCATGTTTCCAAAACTCAACTTCTTCAATTAATCAAGGCATTAGATGTTGCAAGAAAAGGTCTTCCAAGGATTACTTGTGCTTGAAAAGAATAAGAACTTGTCAAATGAACATCAAGTACCACAAAATCCATCGGATAAATTTTTTTATCAATCTAAACTAAAACATCCTCAATAATACCTCTAGGCATCTTAATGGAACGATCAGCCAATTGCAAAATAATTGAGGTTGGTTTCAACTCTCCCAATCCTAACTGTTCATATATGGTATAAGGCAACAAATTCACACTTGAATCTAAGTCTAAAAGTGCTTAACCAATTTTTGAGCTACTTATTACACAAGCAATTGTGGGAGACCCCAGATTTTTATATTTTGGTGGGGTATTATTTTGTATAATGGCGCTGATATGTTCAATTAAGAAAGCTTTTTTTGGACATTTAGTTTCCTCTTAACAGTGCACAAGTCATTTAAGAACTTAGCATATGCAGGAATTTGTTGAATAATATTTAACATGAATAATATTTAACAAAAGAATGTTGATTCTAACTTGCTGAAAGATTTCCAAAATGTCAGAATGATTTTTATTTTTATGCAAAGGAACAAGTCTTTGAGGGAAAAGGGGTTGGAACATGGCATGGATTTACCTCTACATCAACCTCATTTTCTCCATCAGCAATTTGAATTGAGTTAGACACCTTACTAGCTTTGTTTACCTTGTTTGCCTTTTGAGCATGAATGTCTACCACTCGTCCACTAGTTAAGGTTGTGATGGCCTTCACTAGTTTGATGTTGAAACACTCAGTTGTTACTTGAACTTGTTGAGGCTAAACTTGAGGGTTCAGTTGTGGCTGTGCAAGAAATTTTCCTTTCTCTTGAATGCTCAATGTGGTAGTCAGCCTTGTAAGTATGCATCTCATGTCATTTATACATTGAGAATTCTGATTATTAATTATTACTTGTCCTTGCATGAACTGCTGCAATGGATTAGCCATATGTTGAACATATTCTTTAAGTCCCATTTTTTGAACTGGGGTAGGTCGGCTTGTGTATTGAGATGCTCCTTGAAATGTAGGTCCTTGAGGAGCATTTTGTTCACTCTTCCAGCTGAAGTTTAGAATAAGGTCCAACATGTGGATTAGAAATCAAATTCACAGCACTTGTTTAATCTAACAACACCTTTTTAAACATAGAGATAGTGTGGCATTCATTAGTGGAGTGCCTTAACTCTTCACAAATTTCACATTTTTCAGACACTCTAGGAATAACTTGCACCCCATTAACTTTTTTCATTTCAATGGCATCAATTTTTCTGGACATCAATGTTATTCTAGCACCCATATCATCATCATCTTTCAAATTAAACTTGCCACTACTAGACTCAACACCCTTAGATCTATCATAAGCATCGATAGTCTTCCAAGATTGGGCATTCTCATCCAAATAATCAAAATATTCAAATGCTTCTTCAGGTTCTTTATTGAAAAACTTTTCATTACACATGGTTTTAACAAATTAGCGCATTTTGGTGTCAAAATCTCATAAAACAAACTAATCACACGCTAATGCTCATAACCATGGTGTGGGCATGAATTTAATAGATATTTGAACCTTTTCAAGCATTGATAAAAAGTCTCAGAATTTTTTTTAGAAAAATTCATGATCTGTCTTTTCAAAGCATTTATCCTATGTATTAGAAAATTTTTTTTCAAAAATTCTATTTACATTTCCTACCAAGTGCCTATGGATTGAGATCTAAGTGAGTTCAACCATGTTTTAGTTTTGTCTATTAAAGAAAATGGGAACAACTTAAGCCTAATGACTTATTCCTTGCATGTACGATCCAAAAATGTAGAACATACTTTCTCAAATTCCTTGATATATAAATAAGGATTTTTAGACTCTATACCATGAAAATGTGGAAGTAGAGGCATCATGCCGGGTTTGAAATTAAAATTGTTGGCATTTAGAGGTTGGATGATGCAAGAAGGTGCACTAGTTCGAATGAGGTGTAGGCATTCCCTAAGAGTTCTATTAGGATTCACAATCTCCCTCTCGGCATGCTTATTGTCACCCATATTGCTTTAAATTTCAGATGTGAACTCAAGGGATACAAATGCTAAATTAGATGTTGAATCAAAAGATATTGAATTAGAGTGTGCTATTAAAATTTCTAATGAGACGACTAGAATGATTTTGAGCCCAACCAGACATATACAACAATAAAACAATTCTGTAAGATAAAGAGAACAATCAATAGAAAATAAAATGAAAAGTTTAGGTATCACCAAAACTGTGAATAGGTTCACAGCATCATAAGCCTCAATTCCCTCAACCAAAATTGTTTCAATGAACACCAAATGTCTCCGGTAACAGCGCCAAAAACTTAACGTTGTTCCAAATGTGTTCTATCAAGTGCAGAAGTAACAAGTTGTATCAAGGATAAATTCATGATCGTATTCCACAGAAACAAAAGAGTATTAAAACAATCTTGAAAATGCTATGTAAAAATCTTGTGATTTATGTATAAAGAAAGGGAAGGAGGTGCTATGTGAATTCTTTTTGAACTTTTTATGGTTATGTAAAAAAAAGTGTATGAACGGATTTATATAATCTAATACACAAGGGGCATCTCAATACAAAAGGGGTAGCAGCTATGTAAATAGCTCATCTTAAGTGCAAATCTGCGACTGACCATTAAGGATTTGCTATTAAAACTCATAAAGTGGATATTAAGGGATTTCATAACTGAAGGAAAAGGAGTGTCCGATGCCCCTTTATTACGGCATGCATATCAAGCCCATTAAGCGGTGTTTATCAACACATTAAGGGCATGCTTAGGGGTAAAGACAAGACACAAAATACTGATTTCATCTCATCTCATTATTACAACTTTTTTAAATTCTCACATAAAATATAATAAACAATTCAACTTTTTAAAATCTCAATTCAACATTTTCAAATCCTAAAACAATAATAATATTAAAAAATAATATTTTAAACTTTAATCTAAAACTAAAAATTCTCCATTATCCCCAAATCTACCATTCCTTTTGACCACGTAAATTGCTTTACAACATACTCAATGAGTCTTTTTGTACCATCTCCCAAGTCGCGGGCAAGCAAAAGAGCCTTTGGGACCACACTACCTTCTCCAAGCTGGTATCTTTCAACCAATTATAAGAAAATAGGACATGAACAAACCAATAGCAAGAGGATAAGGTGCCACGTAGGACAATAAAGAAAGCAATAAAAACAAAGAGAGAGAATGAATGAAATCTACTCTCATCTCTGTTATGTTCAAACTTGCATGCATACATGATAGCATACGAAGGGAAAGTAAAGATATAGACTTGAGAAAGAGAGAGATAAGATGGGTTACCATTCGTTCTTAAGAAGCCCAAAGAAAGAAGAACAAGAAGTGCCAGACGCTGTTCTTACCAAATTCTCCGACACAAAGGATATTACTCATGCAGATGGAGAAGTACTCGAGATTATGGATGAATTGGAGGGCATTTGGGGCATGGAAGTTGATGAAAAACTACCACAGGACACCAAGAAGTACCATGGCCAACTTAACTGGGATTTCATGGACTGGGAAGAATTTCCATACAGAGAAGGAGACGATGAACAAGAGCAGCAGAAAGATCAAATTGAGAACCCAAACCGATGCTTTTTTGAAGAAGAAAGCTACTGTACTATAAAGAAGGAAAATGATGGGGTTTTGGAGGACGATGAAAAGATGGCATCTTTGAATTTGAACTTGAATTATGAAGAGGTATTGGATGCATGGTCTAACCGGGGGTCTCTTTGGGCCGATGATTGTTCTGTTCCCATGGCGAGCAATGGATATTATGACGTTAGTAATTCCATTTCTTAGCCTTTTAATTTCCCTCTTTCTATATTATATATAATAGAATAATTGTAGTACTCCAGCATCTTTTTCTTTAATTATTTTGTTTTAAAATTCTGAATAATGATATTGAGTTTTGAATAATATTCAAGATGAGAGAGGTGCCAGTGATGGAAGAAGAGATGAGAACAAAAAGGGAAGCAAGAGTTCTAAGGTACAAAGAGAAGCGGCAAACTAGATTGTTCTCCAAGAAGATAAGATACCAAGTTCGCAAACTCAATGCAGATAAAAGACCTAGACTCAAGGTACGTTCTTGTCTTCCCTCCCTTCCCTTCCCTGCCTCTACATCTCTTAATTGCTTATTCTAATCTCACATTAATGAGATACTGTTCATTATTCTAGATTTACTTTCATTTATTAAGAAAAAAGTTTAAAATTAATAGACAATATCATATGAAAGTAATATATAAATACAAGAGTTAATGCTAGATACAGTATGGGTATTTATGTAATCGTTGTGCATTTATTTAAAAAAAAAATTTCTATTATTAAAAAATTAATTTTTTTATATAAATCCTATATTTATGAAGATATTTTTTCTAAGAAATTAGTGCGCATTTTAAATACTATTTCTCTAAATACAGTGTATACGACAACTCATTTATGCTATTTTGGTTGCAGGGTCGGTTCGTGAAGAGGGTTTCTTGACATGCTCGAAATATCTCTCAGAATATCTGTCCATGTGCATATTTAAATTTGGAATTTTTCTGGCATTATTCGTTTTCGTTTGAATCAATGAAATGAAAATATCTCTTTATTCAGTCGGACTTTCTGTGCACTTATTATGGAGCTTTATACCTTAAGACACGAGGCCCATCCCATCGGCCATAAAATTGACAACATAGATAGATCAGTGGCCTATCCCTGTACTCGTTCTGTGTTGGAATCCCATCGTAAGGCTTGCAAAGAATTATTCGGCAAATCAAACTGCCGACATTCAGAGGGAAATATTCCTTAGAAGCCTTTAAAATATATAATAAATTTATATATAAGTCTCTTTATTAACACATATACCAAACATTACGAAGATATGATTACGAAGTTATGAAAACCCGTTACATCAATTTATTTATATATATATATATATAAACCCAAGGAAGAGGGATATATTAAAGATCGTAAACTATAGTATTATTATTATTATTTTAATATTAGATGAAATTGAAATAATCTTGGATACATGAGTATAGTTGCCTTTGAGTACAATCAATTCTATATATATGCAGAAAAAGAAGAAAAAATAAAATAAAAAGGGAAAGAGTTAGTCCACATGCAGTCTCCAAATGGAGACTGTTCATGCAAACCCATACAGCTATGTTTAAATTTTCTTTTTAAAATTATAATAATATCTTTTTTAAAATAATACTTTTTTTCTTTTTATCTCCAATATTTATCAATGGGACTGTACACGCAGTGTCTCACTCAGGATTGCAAATAGAATTTTTCAAAGAGAAGAGGGTTTTTGATCTGCCAAAACTTATAAATTTAAGGGCCTCTTTGCTTTTGGAGTGATCTCGATGATCTAAAATATTTCTGTATGCATTTCCATAGTACATCAATACATGGCAGTGGTCCATGGAAAGGGTCACCATTAACCTTATACACAACCATTCATGAGGGGTAGGGCGTGAAAGCAACATAAAGTGAAGAATGGCAATATATAATGCATGTACGTACTCAATTATATATGGACACTTCCATTTTAATTAATTAATGGGGCACGCATTAATTTATTTATTGGTTTGTCAACATGTGATGGAACAATAATGAAATATTTCACATCTGATATATATATTGATGTTTTCTTTTTCTTTTATTTTTTTAAGTCTTATATTGTTCGTTCTTTTTTTCTTTATATCTTTCTTTAGTCACAGATGGCCATGCCCTAATTGATGGACTTCCATTTTTAATGGATGCTTCGTGCATGCTTGCCTACTTCCTTCGTCCATGAAGATCCCTTTGAAATCCCATCAACACTCCAAGCCTTAGCCTAAGACCCCATGCACCCAATATATATTGAGGTTTCTAATTAATGCAAGTTAAATTATCAACGTCCTTTCGCAGAAATATATATAGAGAGAGAAGGAAAGAGATCCAAACGGCCAAAAAAGATCTATTTTATTAGGTCCCGCTTGGATAGTGAGATGAGATAAAGTAGTTTTAGATAAAAATTAAATAAAATATTATTAGAATATTATTTTTAATATTATTATTGTTTTAAAATTTGAAAAAATTGAATAATTTATTATATTTTATATAAAAATTTGATAAAATTGTAATAATGAGACAAGATAAGATGAAACCATTTATATAACTAAACGGAACAAAAGCCTCTTGATGTTTTGGGAAAACAAATGAAATCCTTCATCATAATTGACATGCTATATGTAAAAGGTGAAAGCTGGAAAAAGTCACTCTTATTGAAAATGGGTCTCGATTGGTTTTTTGCCTTAATAATTAAGATGATATTTTTTAATAATGTTATGATTTTTTAAAATATTTAAAAAGATTAATGATTAAAAATAAAATAAAAAATCATAAAAACTGTAAACATCCACCGACAAAAAAATTTGAAGCAATTAAGATATGCACATGGAGATGTTATTGTAAATCAGGATTATGTTGAAATTATCTAATAATTAATTCAAATTAAAATAATTGGTAATTAAATTAACTTTTTAATTTTATCCAAATTCCTTAGATGGTGAGGAAGAGAAATTCTATTAATAAATCGGTATAAATAACAAATTTAGTAAAGTCATGTTTACATAATATAATATAATTTAAAATTTAAATCTTAAAATTTAAATCTTACCATTTAAATGATATAGACAGCGTGCTCTATACGTCGATAACTCGGTGAGAAAACATGACTTAGCCGTTATAGAATTTGGCAGAAGGCAATAGATTCCTTTCTAACAGCTCCTAACTTATTTGCCATTGTTTTTAGAGGTAATTCCAAACTTTAGGTTGCTGAAAAGTGTAAATGTGTATGACACGTCTCATATCATCAAAACACCGATAGATGGCATTATTGGGCAGATATTTTGCGAAGCACTTTTTCATTTTCTTTTCTCTTTTCTTTTTCTTGTCGACCTTTTTATTTATTCTTTTGGGTCGCTGTTTAATTCCTTCCAATACTTTCTCTCTCATGTGGTCCTCTAAAGGAAATGGATGCTTGAAACCTTTTTCTTTCTTTTGTGATGCTCAGAAGAAAACGACGACAAAAGGGCCTACAGGAAACACGTGATGATTGTATGGGAAAGTTTTGTTCTTTGTTTACACCTGTTGCTGCATGCATGCATCCATGGTTGCCTTCAACTCAAGTCTCTAGCATGTTCAATGCCAGATGTAAGAGGGAGGAGGAGTGTGCATGATTTTCCCCCCATGGCCTCAACTTTGGCTAATCATGATCCCCTCATTAGATATTATTATTTCTCTTTAATTTTCTTTCTCCAGTTATATCTCTCTCATAATTTAATAGAAAAGTACTAGATACAAATTCCAATATATATCGCGTAAATTTTTTTAAAAAAATATGAAGTTTTAAAATTTTTTTTTATACTTTTTCAAAATGGAGTCCACATCTATTTAATTATATAAAAATCAAATTTTTAATTGTTGGCTTGATATTAATACCATAAAATTAAAAAATGTATAACGTTTTATGAAGTTATTAAACCAACGTTTGTAACTTCCTAGAAATGGTTCAAGATGACCGTCACGAAACGGTCAAGGACTTGATCGGTTTATGTTATGATCTTTTGCGTTTATAGGACTTTGGTATTAAAACTAGGCAAGTCCTTAAAATTTGNTCCTTTCTAACAGCTCCTAACTTATTTGCCATTGTTTTTAGAGGTAATTCCAAACTCTAGGTTGCTGAAAAGTGTAAATGTGTATGACACGTCTCATATCATCAAAACACCGATAGATGGCATTATTGGGCAGATATTTTGCGAAGCACTTTTTCATTTTCTTTTCTCTTTTCTTTTTCTTGTCGACCTTTTTATTTATTCTTTTGGGTCGCTGTTTAATTCCTTCCAATACTTTCTCTCTCATGTGGTCCTCTAAAGGAAATGGATGCTTGAAACCTTTTTCTTTCTTTTGTGATGCTCAGAAGAAAACGACGACAAAAGGGCCTACAGGAAACACGTGATGATTGTATGGGAAAGTTTTGTTCTTTGTTTACACCTGTTGCTGCATGCATGCATCCATGGTTGCCTTCAACTCAAGTCTCTAGCATGTTCAATGCCAGATGTAAGAGGGAGGAGGAGTGTGCATGATTTTCCCCCCATGGCCTCAACTTTGGCTAATCATGATCCCGATATTATTATTTCTCTTTAATTTTCTTTCTCCAGTTATATCTCTCTCATAATTTAATAGAAAAATACTAGATACAAATTCCAATATATATCGCGTAAATTTTTTTAAAAAAATATGAAGTTTTAAAATTTTTTTTTATACTTTTTCAAAATGGAGTCCACATCTATTTAATTATATAAAAATCAAATTTTTAATTGTTGGCTTGATATTAATACCATAAAATTAAAAAATGTATAACGTTTTATGAAGTTATTAAACCAACGTTTGTAACTTCCTAGAAATGGTTCAAGATAAACGGTCAAGGACTTGATCGGTTTATGTTATGATCTTTTGCGTTTATAGGACTTTGGTTAAAACTAGGCAAGTCCTTAAAATTTATATGTCTTTAGGTTTAATCCGCTTGCCAAGCGTATGACTTCTTGACCGCTTGCCAAGCCACTCAATATGCACACCCCAACCGGTTCAACGGTTCAAGGACTTCGGTTCAAGGTTTCAAAGGTATGACTTCTAATATTTCCTTACATTTTCTAAGATAGATGTGAAATATTGAATGAAAGGCATCATTCAATATGGTGTAGCATAGCAGAAGCGTATGACTTCAGTTCCGTGAGAGGGCGTTAATAGAACAGAAGCAGCGGTAAAAGAAGAAGAAGAAGAAAAGATATGAACGGTCTCAACCGCTATGAACGTTTCGTCGTCCCTCAAGGCACCAAAGTATCTCTCTACAAAGATTTATCTCTAAACCCTTCTCTTTCTGTCCCTCATTTTCTTAATTTCATTTAAGTTTTAGTTTTTAGGGTGTCGTACGATATGGACATGAAGATAATCAACGCTGCGTCATTCACCGTCGAGAGGGAGGACCACACAATTGGCAACATTCTTTGCATGTACTGTCTTCTGATTGCTTATTCCGTTATCTTAAGTTAATACAACTCCTGCTTTTCTTACTTTTTTTTCGTCTTTATTAGGCAATTGCACAGGGACCTGAATGTTTTATTTGCCTGGTACAAACTTCCTCACCCCCCCTTCAGTATAAAATCATTGTTAGAGTACTTAATGATTTTCTCTACCTTCTTCCCTTTTTATTAAAAAAGATCTTTATGAAATTAGCGGAATGATATAATTCTGACGTGACATTCTATCCATAAAATTAGATTATTATTCGCAATAATTAGAATAAAAAATAGAATCTTGAAGTGTTATGCTTATGGAGAGGTAATCATTTTAAAAGCAATGTTTAATTATAAAAGCAATGTTTCATTATAAACTGTTGTAACTTTTAAGTTTCATTTATTTTCTTGCATATAAATATATAAACCGATTCAAGACTCCACCTAAATGCACTATTTCAATATTTATATTGTTTTATCAATTAAACCACCTTATAAACTGTTTAGATTTTCTCCACTATAAAATCATATCTCTATTTAGATCTCTCTTATATACAACAATCCTGCACATTGCGCGAGTTATAGGCTAGTTTTTATAAAGAGACTAGGTGAAATTTGTTTATTTAGAATTTATACAAATTATTTCTCATTTTAATAAGCTACTTTTTGTTTAATTACATGTTTAAATTAAGAAATTATTCAAAATATATCAAGAGCAAGGCTGGTTTGGTACACAAACCAAACCATCTCATTTTATATCATCCTATTTTATATAATCATTATAACTTTTTCAAACTTCCTCATAAAATATAATAAATTATTCAAAATTTTTAAATCTCAAAACAAAAATTATCTTTTAGCAATATTTTATTCAATTTTTAACTTTTATCTCATTTGTATAACCAAACAAAGCCTAATATTGTCTATAACTCTCTCCAATATTATTCTTTAGAAGTAGTTTTATAGGCCCATCTCCTTTGATGAAATTACCGAAGTATCTTAGTTTTATCTAGTGTTTTAAATTTCGTATCGTACCGGCCGGTATTTACTATATCGGGGTAATGGCTGGTATAAGAAATGTATGTGTTTCATACCGGGTGAAATACGATTATACCGGTGCGTTTCGTTCAATACCGGCCGGTTTTCGATGTACCGACTGAATTTGTTTTTTATAATTAATGTAAAAATTTTGACTTTTTTATAATTTTGACTTCAATTCTCACATTTTTTTTTAATAAAGTACTCTAATTCTTACATCTGAAGACTATGTTCTTAACTTTTTTTAAGTCCCTTTTCTTGAGGACTGAAAATCAAGTCCCTACTCCCATTTTCGTGATAAAGATGAGTAATTATTTTCTTAAATAGTTGGATTGAGAACTTAGAAGTATTATTGAGTTTTATAAATATGTGTTTTAACTTTTTAAGACTTGCATTGATGTTATTTTAAAATATAACTTATATATATAATTAATTTATTATATATATACTATCTCGAAACAGTACTAGTATCAAAATATTTCGTTCTAATACCTTAACTGAAATGACCACCAGAACAGTATTCAAAACTTCAGTTTCATCCCCTCTTATGATACTGGTTAAATTTTGGTTATAGACCAACAATGCTTCACTATGTACACAGGATATCATGTTTCAATTTTTTTTTTTTTTATAAAATATTTCTATTCGAAGGTATTAACATCACACACCAATTTTGTGTATTCTAATAATAAGATTTGAGTCGAGTAATGGAACATTTCCAATATCTAGAGGATTTTGATCAATTAGCCCACGTGGATTGCATGCTTGTATTTTCAAGTTGATTGGGAGGGCCTAAACTTCACAAGCAGGGTTCTATCCAAGACTCGTATTACCTGGTGGGCTCGGTCTTGTGATTACGAGCCTTATGGTTGCCCGGGCCTGGCCTTGGACTCTAGTTTCCCAATTTGAAGGGAAGATAAAAAGATTAATGTTAAGTATAAATTTTAAATAAATAAATCTCATATAAATTATTTATAAAAAAGTGAGTTTTATTAATAAATAATAAATTTTTTAAAATTATTTTAAAATATAATCCATTTTTTTTAAAAAATTTATATGAGATTTGTTTATTTGGAGTTTTCCATATAAAAATAATAAGAGTTTTCTTGTAAATTAGTTCTGGGGAACTTAGATCGGAAGAAACTCATTTAAAAAAGTTGATAACTATTCCTTGAGCGTGTAACAAGCACATATTTTATTAATAAGGGACATATGCCAATTATTTTAAGGCAAATTTATAAAAGATATGTGTTTTGTCACGTGCTTAATGAACTTTTGTCATATTTATAAATGAATATTGTTTGGAGGAAACTCTGTCAAAAAAAACACTAGGAGTGTGTTTGGATAGATAGTTCAGATGAGATATTTTGAATAGTTGTGAGATTTTTTGAGTTAAGATGAGATGAGATAATTTGTAAAAAAGTATGTGTTTGGATAGTGAGATGAGATGATATAGTTTTGACTTTTTAGGATTTGATAAAATGGTGGGTACCACCGTGCACGATTCATGTACTGTTCACGTCAGGTTTAACTGTTCATGCACTATTTACGTTAGTTTTGACACTGTTCTTGTCAGTTTTCACTGTTTATTTACTATTCATTTAAGTGAATATTTTCAAAACTTAAGAGATGAAATATTGTATTTGGATAACCAAAACTACTGTACGGTATAACTCCAAATGATATGTTTTCATTTTAACTGTCTATCCAAACTCACCCTAATACAAAGCTTTCTTTATATTTTTCCATAACTTAAAATTTTTACAAAATAGAATCGTAAGAGTAACATTATTTTTATAAACAAACCCTCACTTAAAAACAAGGTCATAAAAAAGTAAAAGATGATTGTCTTTATTTTTGCTACTCATGAGTTTGGTATGTCAGCACATTATTTAGTGTATAATTTATTGTAGTCATAAAAATGTTAGGATATCAATAATTTTTTTTT
>QEOT01123302.1:8055-55078 GCA_003123785.1 Pterocarya stenoptera | reverse complement strand
CCATGAGATGTTTTAGTGGCCTCTAATTACTGGCCTTTCCAAGGGATACAATAGTGGTCTCTGATTTCTAGTGTGAGGATTGTGATGCCCTCGGTCCCCGTTTAGAATTTGACCGAACTTGAAGTTTTGGGACATGTAACAGAAGCTTACATACCCTTGTTCATAATAGTTAAAAATGCAGTGCACCTAGCATGCATCTAATAATATGCAATATTCGCAACGGATAACTTATTATTTTTCTCTGAGCAATACAATGTACCAGATAGCACTATATCCCAAAACGTAACCATACTTCATAAATTCACATCATAACATAAATAGTTACAGCACTTGTTCAACATGTCTATAACAACATAAATACTAGAGACAGAGCTCCATAAATACTGTATGAGAAATAAAATCTATTGTACTAAACCATGTCCAAAAAGCAAATAACCGTAGTTATCAATTCCTCGTCTCTTCGCTAAGGGCTACTCAACCTAGTCTAGACTTTCGGGCATGGGTTCTCTAGATCCTGACACATCGTTTACCATTCTGGACGGAATGGTAGTGAGGACTCAAGTGAGATTTGTCTACAAATCGTAGCAAGCTAGCAATAGTATATATATATATGCATGCATGACAGTAAAATAACATGGATGCATCGTGACATGGACATAAATATGCGTGATATGACTTGACAAATAGCATGACATGTACTTGACTTGAAAAATGAGGTGACTGCACATGGACATAACGTGACTTGACTGAATTAAACTTAACATGAACATGAGACCTTACTCAACATATACATGATTGCAATATCCCGATAATCAAAATGATTTCACCAGTTGTTTTCATCAGAAATATTTGAACAATGAGAATAATTTTGTCCAACATATTTTGTCAGAGATTCTCAGAATATCATAATGATTATGCCATGAGTATTTTAATAGAGGTACTCTAACAACCAGAATAATCACACAAGTAATACCTTGTAATAGTTTTAATAGAAATACTTTGACAATCAGAATGATTATGCCATGAGTATTTTAAAATGAAGTACTCTGGCAATCAGAAAATTACACTAGAAGTATCTTGTAAAAGTGTTCAATGGAGAGAATCTAACAATTAGAATGATTATGCCATGAGCATCCTATGCATGACTGATTGAAAAAATATTTCATGTTGGACTTGTGTGATTCATGACATGTATCCATAGCGTGAAATAGGTAAACATGTAACATACATAATGATGTGACATTCATGGCATAAACATGATAATGTGGCATGTAGCGAATAAACATGTAACAAATATAATGATGTGCTATTCGTGGCATAAACATGATGACGTGACATTCATAGCATGTAGCAAAGAAACATAAACGTAATAATGTGGCATTCGTAGCATGTAGCAAAGAAACATGAACTGTAATAAATGACATGACATAGCATATTATAACAATTTATAATAATCACGAGTGTCAAGAATATAACAGTGACAGTCTTACCACCGTACATACATAAATACACCAAGAGTAAATTAGAGGCTAAATTTCTAAGAACCATATGCTTCATGAAATAATGATGAGGACATGTGATAGATATTCATACTTGATATACATAACAACATGGCATGGCATGGCATAACATAATTCAATTTAATAAACTTAAAGGAAATATTAATATAACTTGCATGGATCTTACCACCATACATACATAAATACCTTGAGAGTAGGTTAGATGCTAACTTACAATAAATGAGCGTTATGTTAAACGTAGAATGAAAAAGCATGAACTGAAACGAGATATTTCTAAAGGTTAGAATATCTCATTAAATACTTAGAAATATAAAAATCTACTGACTTATGGAAAATATTGCAAGTTATCTCTCTACTTGTAGGAAATTTATTGCCCCTAAAATAAGGATTTTGCATTTTAACTAGGGGTGTAACCGATCTAGTTTGGTATGATTTTGAACAAATTTTAGGACCGAACCAGTATACACTGGTTTTATATTTTCAATAATCGATACCGCACCGGCTACCCTCCTAAACCGGTACTTCCGAGTTTACTGGTTCTGGTTCGGTTTTCCTGTTTTTAATATATATTAAATCTCTAATCTCTTATACTTACATAAATATATATATTAATATATATAAATATTAGTAATTCACTAATACTATTAGTATATAGTAATACTATTGGTATAGTACTATTGCTATATGTTAGGGATAATATAGTAATTAATATACTAAGGTATATTTGTATTACTAATATATTTATCAAAATGAATATGTTGAGAATTTATTAAGCCATAAAATGTAATTAATATATATTTTATAATTAAAACGTATGATCAAATAAATTTTCATGTTTAAGATTAAAAATTTTATGTTAAAAATTATAATATAACAATATTTCATATATAATTATAATTTATAAAAATTATATATAATATAAAAATATATTATATATAATATTAAAAATATATAAATATATGTACCGATCCCCTTCGGTCCTAGAAAACATAAAATCGAGACCGGACCGGTTATGACCGGTTTTTAAAATGGAGGAACCGTTCCCGGACCGATTTTTTGGTTCTTCAATTTATTTTTAAAATCCTAATACTAACTCAAAATCTTTCCAAAATTCATATTCCTCATGTAAATTTTTCTTAAATTCAAATATCCAATCACGCTTGATCAAACAACAAAATCACAAAACTGCAATCTACAAAGTTGGCTTGTACTAAAACATCAAAATTGAGTACATCATGCTTTTGGTCTTAGATAAAAATCACTAGATCCCAAATTTCATGCAATAAATCTTCAAGAAATATAACCATATATCTCATATTCAAGTTCTAACTTGATCATAGCATTAAATCTAGAATCACATGGCAAAAATCTCATCAAAACACAAAACCAAACCAAGAGCCTCTAGTCTGAGTCCTAAACAAACATTTGCATGTATAAAATCATTCCATCAAAGATCTAAACCAATACTGTAACAACCCAATCATAAAATTAGGCCATAAAATAAATTTTATGTATTTTCATATTATTATTATAAAAAAAATTCTATTATTGTTAATATTATACTATTATCATTTTATCAAATATATGTCATTAATAAGTTATTAATTTTAATTTTAATTATTATTATTATTAGTATTGTTATTTTTATTTGTTAATAGGATGAGTGTAGTGGATTGCTTTAAACTTTCATTCTCCCTCTCTTTTCGAACGTTACTCCTTCTTGAACATTGCCTCTTCTGTAATCGACATAATTAAAGTGAGAGCATATTTAAAACCTCTCCTTGCGGCACTACAACACATCCACTAGAAATTATAAAAGCCAAACCAGCAGCCTCAAATGCAACCGTGAGATCACAACCCCTCGTCGTTACCCAGCCACCTCCTCTCCCTTTCACTATAATGGTGCACCTCACGAGATCCTTTATTCTACACACAAAACACAACAATTCTCTCCCATAGCAAACTGCAAATTCTCACAGCCAAGGAATACTACCATCTCCTATACCTGTCACCTCAGCAGTAACCAACATCCCCCATGGCAGATCTCAACAGATAATCATGTCAACTGCTTCCCCACAAACGTGAAGCCCAAAGTCGAGTTTAGCAAGCCCACGTCACACTCCCTCCACCACGGATAGTTCAGAGCAAGACAATGTTGTTCAGTGTAAAGTGTGCTCTGGTTAAAGGCTGTGGAAGGTAGTGTGTAGCAGATAGCAGAGGATGAAAAATTGTGGGCAACTGAAATAATGATTGTTCCAAACAGGGTGTTTAAATACTTTAATGAAACGGTGCGTGTCAAGACAATAATCTGAGCAATTGAAGACTAATCAATACGGTGCGTTGTGGACGAGTTGGGCGACGTCGTTTTCCTATTTTGCTTGTAATAGAGAAATCAGTTAGTTAGTTATGTTTGTTGGTTAGTTAGTTGGTTTCTTACGAAAGCTTGTAGTATAAAAAGGAAGTCTCATGTATTCATGAAGATATCTTGATGATTTGCTTAAATTGGTTTGTTTAGGAGCTTGGAGATTGCTCGAAAATCTCTTCCAGGAATTTAAGTAGATTCTTGGTTCATCTTCTCTTTCTAGTTCGTTGTTTAGTTGTTCTTCATTCTGCATTTCATCTGGGCATTTGTCATTTGTTCAACTGGGTTTTGGTTTGTGTTGAAAGTTAGAACAGGAAGAGGGTACGTAACAATTGGTATCAGATTGGCAATCCATGGCTGAAAACACACGAGCAGCTGTTTTGAAGGCTCAGCTAAAAGGGTCCTTACGACAATAAGAAGTGGTTTTGAAACAGTTAGAAGACCACAATCAAGCTATTGATGGCCTTCATGGCAGGTTGGATCAATTGTCTGAAATGCTGAAATATTTAGTTGAGTTTCAACAAGTGAATTCTCTAAGAGAAGAGAATCTTGAAAAGGGTTCTTTTGGTAGACTTTTGTATCAAGAAGAGAGACTACCAAGGGGAATTAAGCTTGATTTCCCTCATTTTGATTAATCTAACCCAGGGGTGGATCTTTAAGGTTGCTCAGTACTTTGAATATCGTCAAGTTTCGACGAATCAAAGACTTTTAATTGCTTCATATTACATGGAGGGTGAGACCTTTGTATGGTATCAAGATGCCATTAATGGTGGCATCTTTACAACTTGGGAATCTTTTGTCAAAACTGTATTGGGCATATTGAGGCAACACACCTTCTATGCAAAGATGCCAAAGTGCATGTTTGGAGTGCATGAAATAGAGTATGTAGGCCACATAATATGTGTAAAGAGGGTACAAACAGATTTTGCAAAGTAGCAGCTATGGTTCAATGGCCTGGTCCTAAAACCTTGAAGCCCTTAAGAGATTTTCTAGGATTAACAGGTTATTATAGAAAATTCATACGAGGTTATGGATCTATAGCAGCACCTCTAACAGATTTTTTGAAAAATAACTCTTTTTGTTGGACTGACAAAGTTGATGCTGCATTTGAGTTGTTGAAAGCAGTTGTTAGCAATCCTCCTATGTTAAGGTTGTGTGATTTCACTAAAGTATTCACCATTGAGTGTGAGAGTAGTCTTGATGCAAGGTTCTCAACTTATTGCCTTTTATAGTAAAGCTTTGAAGGGGAAAGCATTATTATTGTCAACATATGAAAAAGTGCTTTTAGCTCTAGTGTCTGCTGTTTAGAGATGGAGGCCTTACTTTTTGGGCCATCCCTTTAAGATCAAAACTGGTCAACAGGCTTTGAAGTTTTTGGTAGAATAGAAAATTGGCACTGAGTCACAACATAAGTGGGTATCTAAACTAATTGGTTATGATTTTTCAGTTGATTACAGGAGGGAAAAATAGAACTTAGTAGCTGATGCTCTCTCAAGAAGAAATGAGAAAGAACAAGCAGTAGTTGCAATGATTTCATTTCTAACTCCCTTCTGGATTGAAGAGCTAAAAGGGAGTTATTCTTTATGTCCAAAGTTTTCTGATTTAGTTATTAAGTTGCAGCAAGGTGAGGAAGGGCCTAAGCATTTCTCTAGTCAACAGGGTTTGTTGCTAAGAAAGGGTAAGCTGGTAGTCATTCCTTCTTCAATTCAGTCCAAGATTTTACAGTTCATCCACAATAACCCACAAGCAGGTCATGTGGGTTATCATAAGACTTTGCATAGGGCAAGAAGAGATTTTTGGTGGGATGGTATGAGGAAAGATGTCAAAAAATTGGTGAGGGAGTATGAGATTTGTCAAGTTACCAAGAGTGAAACTGTGCAGTACCTTGGTCTTCTACAACCACTGTCTATACTTGAATCTCCATGGTTAGGCATATCCAAGGATTTCATTGATGGCTTGCCTCTTTCTAATGGGTTTTCTGTGGTGGATAGATTGACCAAGTTTGCCCCTTTTTTGCTCTTTCACATCCTTATACAACTATTAAGGTAGCTCAAGTATTTTTTGCTGAGGTATTCAAGTTGCATGGGTTACCTAGATCAATTGTTTCTGATCGAGATGCAGTCTGCACTAGTTCCTTTTGGAGACAGTTATTTCTACTGCAAGGAGTGTCTTTGGATTTCAGTTCCTCCTACCATCCTCAATCAGATGGTCAAACAGAAGCCTTGAATAAGTGCTTAAAAGGGTACTTAAGGTATTATTACAGTCAGAGACCTAAGGAATGGACTTCATAGTTACCAATGGCTGAGTGGTGTTACAACACTATTGTGCATTCTTCCATTAAAATAATCCCATTTGAAGCCCTTTATGGGTATGACCCTCCTAAGTTGTGGGCTTATGTGCCAAGTACCTCCTCTAATGATGTTGTTGACAGGCAGTTAAAGTCACAGGAAGAATTATTGGGCTTACTAAGAGATAACATGAAGAAGGCACAACATAGAATGAAACTTTATGCTGACAGAAACAGAAGTGAAAGATCTTTCCAAGATGGTGATTGGGTCTTCTTGAGACTCCAACCTTATAGGTAGAAAATAGTAGCAATGAGGCACAATATGAAGCTAGCCCCAGGATTTTATGGTCCTTTCTAGATTGTGAAGAAAATGGGGTCTGTAGTTTACAAACTTAATTTGCCTAGCTCATCTAAAATACATCCAGTTTTTCATGTTTCATGTTTAAAAGGAAAAATTGGTTAGAATGTTGTACCCATACAAACATTACCCCCTAGAGATTCTAGTGGACAACTACAACCTGAGCCTCAACAGATACTGGATAGACGAATTCAAAAAAGGGGCAATCATGCTGTGACAGAAGTACGTGTGAGTTGGGTGGGAACTGCAGCTGATGATTCATCTTGGGAGAGCTTGTGGAAGTTAAGGCAACTCTACCCACATCCGGTGGGAACTGTGCTCTAAAAGTGTGTTATGGTTGAAGGCCTTGTGGACTAGTCCTTTAAGAGGGGGAGAATGTGAAGTGTGTTCTGGTTGAAGGCTATGGAGGGTAGTGTGTAATAGATAGCAGAGGATGAATAATTGTTGGCAACTGAAATAACGATCGTTCCAAACAGGGCGTTTTAATACTTTAATGAAACAGTGTGTGTCAAGACAACAATTTGAAGAATTGAAGGCTAATCAATACGTGAGTTGCAGACGTGTTGGGCGACGTCGTTTGCCTATTTTGCTTGTAATAGAGAAATCAGTTAGTTAGTTACTCTATTGGTTAGTTACCAAAGCTTGTAGTATAAAAAGGAAGTCTCTTGTATTCACGGAGATATCTTGATGATTTGCTTAAACTAGTTTGTTTAGGAGCTTGGAGATTGCTCAAAAATCTCTTCCAAGAATTGAAGTAGATTTTTGGTTCATCTTCTCTTTCTCGTTCATTGTTTAGTTGTTTTTCATTCTGCATTGCATTTGGGAATCTGTCTTTTGTTCAACTGGGTTTTGGTCTATCATGCACCCTTGTTATCGCACGATCCCTTGCTTTCTCCAGTGGTTGTATTCTCTTTCAAGTTGGATTTTATGTCCGGCCTTTCCCAAAATGCCCTTTCAGTTTGGCTCATTTTTTGTGGACTTTTGTTTTAGTTTGAGCCAGGGTTGATGTTTAGATTGGACTTGTGTTTTAAATCAAGTTGGGCCTGGTTTTGTTTTGTTACAGAAAGTGTTAAAATATTTTAAGTGGGGTTGGGCGTAGTTTTAATTGAATGAATATGCTAGCTTAATTTGTTTTTCCAGAAAATAACTACGGGCTTATGTTATTACAAAAAGGCCATTTAAACCACTATGGTGTATTTGTAGCCTTTTTCCGTAAAGCATTTTAAGACATTTTAAGTTTATGATATTTATTCCCTTAGCTGACCTGTAAGTCATGACCGAATATGATTTGGACTTGCATTTTTACGTTGGGCTATATATTGAACTTACTTTTAAGTATAAGAATTTATACAGAATATATTTAGAGATTTAAATTATATTACTAAGTATTATTTGTACGACTAAATTTAATAGTAAATATTAAGAGTTTAGCTTTATTTTGAATACTTTAAATTCAATTTAGTTTATTTTATTATACGAATTTCTGTTGTTTACTTTGATAGAGTTAATATCATCTTCTACTAAGTTATAATTTGAAAATGTAGATATGTTATTAGTATTTATTAATTTTGTTTGAAACGTAATAATTATTAAATTATTCTCCATATTATGTATTTAACTAAGTAGAATATTATTATGACACGCTTTCCTATAAAATTTAGCAACTTTTAGTACTTCATATATGTAACGAATTACAATGTAAGATTCAGGAAGCAGCGCAACAAAACAAGTAGCTCGATCATAAACTAGGATCAACACATGTTAATTAGTTTAGATAGATTATTATTAAAACCAGTTATTTGATAGTCACTTTTTGTGTACCACGCATGTCACGATTTATACAAGTATGTTATTCATCATAGCACACAATCATGTTAATTTTCCGCATCATGTTTATGCAAGCATGTCATTCATCATAGCACACAATCATGTTAATTTTCTGCATCATGTTCAGATTCAGCATTTTACAATTATTTATATTAGTATATATGTCATGCATCTCACATCGCATAAGACACGTAAACTTTCTTAAGTTCAAGTGCTAGAATAAGATTAGATCAGTTTAATCAGATGGTCATTTAGAAACATGGTACCAATGCAGATTCAAGGTGGATGTGCAAGCCACAAACTCAAGCGTGGTCCATCGTAGTATAGCAAAATACTACTCAGCAGCTCCCCTTATGGTTGTGAGATGTGGAGTTGGTCCACAACCTTGCACACAGAGTTAAGTGTATTGGCTAGTTAGGGAAGTCAGTTAATTCAGATAAATCAAGGCAAGTCATGCATAACATAGGCATGAATATAAATAGTCATGATTTTTATTTCTTAGCATGAGAAATTTTATGAAAACCGTTACGTTTATTACATTTATGTTATAATGAATTTCTTACTGAGTCTTCGACTCATTTTAGTTTTATTTCATATTTTTAACCACCCAAGTGAGGATGAAGATGAATACGAGCTGACCGGTCAGGCTTAGAAGGAGCAAACCAATTAACTTTAGTGGATTTTATTTTATGATAGCCATTTTATTTAGTTGGTTAAGACACCGGTTATTTTAATAACTATTTTTATGAATTTTATATTTATTTATTAAATTATGCAAGTCTCTTGCCTAACTTTATTTACGTAAGTACATGACATTCCTAACCCTAGGGAAAGGGGATTTACAAATACTCCCAAACTAAACTCCTCACACATATATCAAAGCCTCAAGAACAACATATATTAAAATCAAGACCATTAGATCAAGTTTTCATAACCAAAGATTACAACTTTCACCAAAACAAAAACTGGTTTGTACCATCTAGTTCCTAACATTTTGAAATCAGGCAAAACCATTTTATAAAAATTCTAACCTGCTATAAAGCCAAACCTAACTTGCATATTAACATGTTAACTCTTCACCATAGTAATATCTACCTAAACTTTCGCCAAAAACTTCATCAAAATATCAAAGTTTCATGCAAATATCAAAATTGTTGCTCAGTGTGACCTTTGCATGTTCAAACCAAACTTTTCCAAATCCAAATTCCATGAAAAATTACTCAAAATAATATACCAACATAAACTAGACTCAAAGAGAGACAAAATACATGAAGATAGTGTCATGAGAATAGACTTAAAAAGGCTTCGAAAAACTAGATAAAAAATGGCTAGAAAAACTGCTTGAAGCTCTCTCTCCAAACAAGTGAGGAAGCAAAATATGAAATGAGGAATGAGGGTGGCGTAATATACATGAGAGAAGGCTTACATGGGGTGGCTAAGTGACCCTTGGATAAGAGGTTTGCAGCCAAAAGATGGAGGAAAAGTGGGCTGCTCAGCTGCTGTCCCCTTGCTGCCAAAGCTAACCGAGTGGATGGCTCGAGCTTTGTAGCCTTTTTGCTTCCCATCAAGTGACTCTTGGAGGCTAGGCTTTAGTGGTGTATTAGCCCTTGTCTTGGCCTAGGGAGGGTAAAGAACCTTTCTCAAGAAGCCTTGGCTAGTAGTTGTTTTCGATGGGCCTTACTAATGGGCTCCAATTTAGTCAATTGGGGTTTCAATGGGCTTCCTTCGGGGTTTCGATTAGAGGTGAGTCCAAATCAAATGTTTCTTGGCCCAATGTGATTACCAAGATGTAATAGAGTTCTTAAGGACGTACGAGTGAAACATTGAGTGATTAATAGCATATGGAAATGATTAACCCAATTGATTAAACACATAATCAAAACCAGACCACATTAGGGTCTGAAACAAAAGTTTAGGGTTTCTGCCATCATCATGGTTTTGATTGAAATTCAATGGTTTGGAGTTCCACTAGGTTGAAACTCTCTTTTAGTTGATCAAAAAATGTTTCGAGTGGTTGAAATAGTGTTTGCATAGGTGGCAAGATCACATTGCTTAATTTTCCCTTCATTCCATTACGCTTAACTCTTTAAGTAACAAATGGATTATTACTATTCCAATGAGTGGCTAGGAATGTGCCAAGTGTCCATCCAAAAAGTAATCCTAATGATTGTAAGTGGATTTGGATATTCCATAGTGGTTTGACAATCGTTTGAACTAGATGCCACGTGCCGCTATCTCGAGTGTTACTATTCACCTAAAAAATTACAAAATTTATTATTACATCATAAAATCCTAAACATTGATACAAGTCTAGTTGTGTAATTCATTCCACAAAACTTGACTCCTAAGTGCCTCGATTAAATCAAAAAGCACTCATGGATACTATTCATCCTAAAAGCGGGAAATGTTTTATTGCGACGTAGAATCCTAAATACTCATCTGAGCTTAATGGTGTGATTCATTTCACAAACTTATACTCCTAAGTGTCTTAAATAAATAAAAAGGCAACTTTTTCACCACAATGGGTCGAGACCTGACTATGCTAACAGACTAAAATCTAATTCGTCACTCGACTCGTGAACTATTTTCGAGACTTCACAACATTACTAAGGTTTAAAACAATTCATCCATTAAATTTCTTGCTGACTATTACAAGGACTGTGCCACAATGAGCAATGGAATCCCATTACACAAATGCTAGCATTAAGGTGGCAGCTAGGTGGGCAACGTGCAATCAGGGTGGAAATAAGGGGAGCAGCACGTTATAAAAAGCCTGGTAAATGCAGGACAGCATAAGGCTATCAAGGAAGGTTTGTTGTACACCAGGCGAGAAAATAATGTGCTAATCATGCAAAAGACAAGCAACTACTGAGGACAAGCCCAGTACAAAGCTAGGAGCACTCCAAGATAACACTAAGGAGCTCAAAAGGTAGATGGTGTTGTACTGTGACACCCCCAGCCCTCACTTGGGATTGGACGGTGACTGAAGCGTCGAGACACATAACTCAAGGCTACATACCCTCATACATGAAAATTGATATGCAATACACCTAACATGTATCTAGCAGTATGCAATAATCGCAGCAGAAATAATTCAAATTTAATCGATATTTAGAGCAATTTAAAGCATGGTACCATTTAAAACTAAAATCCCAAAAACATAAGTGTTCAAAAACTCCCAAAATACAAGAGGGCTTTAAAATCATGACCCTCAATTAACAATGTCTACAAAGTTTCAAACTTTGACACTACTTTCACCAAAACCTAATTCACTTTGTCCTTATTGATGATTTTCTGCAAATCCTCAAATAACTTAAGCACTTCACAAATAAATCGGTCGGCCGCCTTTAGTCTTTCTTCTATGGTTGGCTCTGCCGAGTGCTTGGGGCTCCCTAGGCCCTTCTTGATAGTCGAGGGATCCTCCCTCTTGTGTTTCCCCATGCTCGGTCTCAAATTCTGTTACAACTTCTACCATTCTAGATGGGGGAATGGTAGTGGAAACTACTACAATAAGATTTCAAAAAATCTCAGCAAGTTAACCAATGACACACAAACAAATAACATGAGCCTATAGAGGCAAACCATGAGGATGAATGCATGGACATGTACTTGACCTAAAACTCAGCTCATGCACGTACTTTTTCAGAAATTAGTGGCGGTGTATTCATATGACAGAAAATCATGTTTGACATTTCAATAACATTTTCCTTTCGCATTTCACATTTTAAACTTATAGCCATTTTAATCCTTGTAACATCTGGGTGGACACTTCACGGTTCCCTTACATACTGTGGGCTCCCTGCTAGTTACCGCATCACTTACCCGGCCCACTTGACTGAGGGTCACTAAGTCAGAATACTTATTATGCGATAGTTCGCCTTTTGTCTTCACGACATACATCTTATGGTACGATAGTCCGTAACGCTTTCACCACACCTTACACATGTGCCACCCACTAGCACTAGGAGTTATTTCATTCTGAAATCTTTTAAAAATGACCCATTTGAAGTTTGTTGACTGTACTTTATCAACCCAAGGGTTACCACTCCAATTTACGCACTCCAGAGTGGATAGAGGAGTTCTACTAAGACATTCCCCCATCCTAGCATTTGGGGTCATGGCAAAACATGTAATTATATTTTCTTTTAAAAACAATGCACAAACATGACATGTACTTTGAAACCCTTTTTCTTCCACGAGTGACCCAATCATGCAAATGCAATGGACTATATGATCTCAAGCAACATCTCACATTCCCATGCAACACATCAAAGCGTCTCACCAATTAGAACATACGATGCACTTGTTATAAAACGATAGATAATTACAATCGATGTTTAGCTAGTAAAGCAAAATTTGATTAAGACAACTAGGCATGGCCGAAACATCACAACAATCATAGATGACATAGTATCATGGCAAAAATAAGAGAAATCGGTTACGAAGCATGTGATAGCCACAAATTTCATAATCCAATTGGTTTAACAAGATGCAAGTTCACGCATAAGACATCCGAATATTATCCAAAAGTATGTTAGAGGCCAACTTACAAATATCCGAAGAAACCAACGACAAGCAAGCTGAAAATATATTATACAACCATTAGATAATGGAACCCTAATTTGAGAGTGAGTGTGTGTGGCATGTTTAGGCTTTGCTTGATATCTTAGTGTAGATTTCCATGTGATCGGCCTCAAGGGGTTGCCCTAGACTGAATGCCACTTATGTTCAATATGGCTTGGTGTAACACCCCGCCTATTTACCCCTTATAGATTAACTCTTAGATCAACACTAGAATTTAGAAGACTATCTCATTAGAGTAGTCCACAACCCCAAGAGCTTTAGAAAGAATTAAATTAAGTTTAGAATTTTGGTTAAGAGCATTCATCAATCACCACACGTTTTTATTAAAAAAAAAAAAAGAGGACGACACCTTCAAACTTTATTAAAACAAACCCTCACTTTTGATGGAGGAAAATCTTAAACAATCAAGACTAAGACAAACACAAAACCAAAACCCACCAAACAACCAAATTAAGGCCTAATACTAGGCAAACCAAGATAATCCAACCTAAGAAAACCTCTAACAAGGTGGGGTAAATCATCAGAACCCACATATGTACAATCCATCCCCTCCCCCTGCCTTACTAGGAAATCTGCCACTTTATTGCCTTCCCATAATTTAGATGAGAGATCATGTAATCAAAACCATGAATAGCCTTAAGAAGCTCTCCCAAAAATCCAACAAATACCAAATCGTGCATGACTTATTTCTTAGCCACTGCACCACCAAAGTTGAATCACATTCAATTTCAACCATCCAAATACCCAACTCCTTACAAAGCAACAAACCACAAATGAGCGCCCAAAGTTAAGCTTCATTATTAGTACCAAAGCCAAACTTTGTAGAGAAAGCTACCAACAATTTCCCTCTATCGTTTCTCAAAACACCTCCCCCACCACAACTTCCTGGATTACCTTTACATGAACCATCCATATTCAGCTTAGCCCATCCATTCATTGGCCTTTTCCATAAAATAATCTAAGGTCTTCGAACCATGGCTTCACGCACAGGTATGTCCAGTTCTGAAAGGATCATACGGTCTACACTAGAAATTACACCCATCTTCGACATCGATCCAGAAAATTGTTGTAGCCAACACTTTACTGACATCCAAACAGCATCAACATATTCAAGTTTCCCTTCCATTCTAGCAGAGCAGCATCTTTGCCACAACCTCCAAGAGATCAAACAGGGCATTAAACCAATTAGCATCCCTCTTTGCGATGATTTCTTTGCGCAGCGGAACCAACAACAAACTCTCACCCCCCAACTTCCTACTTGCATGCAACTCACCCCCAAAACTTACGCTGCCCTTTTCCATACTGCCTAAGCCACCTTACCCGAACACAGCACATGGTCTCTATCCTCAACATTACCCAAGAAGCAACAATCCTAGCTAGAAGCCAAAGGGATGCCAACGGGCTGCACTCTTGCATCCATTGGAAGACAATTGAACCTTGCCTTCCACATACACACTGAAATCTTTTTTGGCAGCAAACTATTCCATATCCACTCAATCCCTTCTAGTTGAAGACCCTTAACTCGTATCACTTCCCAAGCACTCGCCGTAGAGAAATGACCATCACGGCTAGGATGCCATAACACCAAGTCCCTCTCTTCTCGACCACTAGGTACCGCAGATATAGTTTCCGTCGCCTGGTTGGAACCCACCAGCTCCTCCAGCATCCTCATATCCCATACATCCTTCACCCAACACTCCTTAACCTTCAACTGTGACAAATTAATATTAGAAGTTGTAGCTGCAAGCGAGCCACTAGACAACCATTTATCAAACCAAAACAAAACACCTCCGTCACGCACCCGAATAGACATTCTCCAAGACCTCCAACATCACACTTAGGATTGACTTCCAGAATCTCGAATCCAATGCTTTAGCCTTGGTCACCATAATATGCTTACCTTTTAAATATTTTGCTTTAAAGAACCTCGTCCACAAATTATCTATAGACGAAAGCGTCCAAGCAAACCCCATATGCAAAGCCCTTTGGACTACCGAAAAATCCCTTACACCAATTCCCCCTCCAACATTGGTTTACACATTTTCGACTATGCCATCCACTTCCTCTTAACCTTTCCTTACTCTTCCCCCCCAAAAGAAAGTAGCCAAGATGGAATTCAGCTTATTCACAACCAACTTCAGAATGTCAAGAACAGCTAACAAATGAGTTGCCATGCTAGAAAGAATATGCTTAAGAAGAATCAATCTCCCTCCTTGAGACAACAACCTCAGCTTCCAACCTGCTACTTTATTCTGAAATTTCACCACTAATGGCTCCAAAACTCTAGCTATAAACCATCCAACAAGAAGAGGAGCCCCCAAATACCAATTAGGGAACCACCCCTCTACAAAACCCATGAGACACAACAAGCTCGATCTTCTAGTAGGACAAATTTTCTTGGAGAAAAATAATGTCGATTTCTCTCTGTTGATGAGTTGACCAGACCATAGAGCATACAAGTCTAATGTTTTGATGAGCAACTCCATCGACTTCCTTTCCCCATTAGTAAATTTCAATAAATCATCTACATATAGTAAATGCAAAATTAACGGTGCACCACATGTATGAAAAAATCTCCCAATCCTACCTTTCTCAAACTTGTTCTTTAATAACCGAGAAAGAACCTCCTCCATGACTATAAACAAATACGGCGATAATGGATCCCCTTGGAGCAAGCCTTTTGAAGGTTGAATAAAAACTCTCGTATATCTCATTCATCATAATAGAGAACCACGTCGACATAATACACATCTCTATCAACCCACAAAATTTATTAGAGAAACCAAACGCTACCAAAACTCTTAGAAGGAAGTCCTAGTCTACTCTATCATAAGCGTTAGCCATATAAATTTTCATCATCACATTTCCTCCAATAGCTTTCTTATTAATCGACTGCACCATCTCCTAAGCAAGAGAAATGTTTTAAAAAATGCTTCTATCCGGAATAAAAGCTCCTTGCTCAGGTGAGACCATCCAAGAGAGAAACGACGACATGAGCTTCACTAAGATCTTCGAAAAAAATCTTATAGGCCACCGAACACAAACTGATGGGACGAAATTTGTCAAAGATACGTGGTTCCTGCACTTTCAAAATTAGGACAATAAACAAAGAGGAATAATACCTTGGCAAATCATTACTGAAAAAGAAATCTTTAGCCACCTCCACCACATCATCTTTCACGATGTCCCAACATGAAACGTAAAACGCCGACCCAAAACCATAAAGCGCTGGACTACTTTGCTTTGGAATAGACAACAACGCCTCTTTCACCTCACCTTTAGAAGGCTCTCTACATATAAACTCATTCTCCTCATTTGTAATGACCTTACTCATAAGCTGAGACAAGTCTATCTGTGAACTTGCGCCTACACCATTAAGGACATTCTGAAAATGCCGCACAGCCCCAAGATGCACCTCCTCCGGCGTACTTAACTCTACTCGATCAGGTAGCGACATTGAAGAAATAGAAGACTGGTGCCTCCTCATATTAGCAACCACATGGAAAAATTTAGTGCTTTGATCACCCTCCTCGAGCCATCTCGTTTTTTAAATTTGGGCCAATCTAAACTGGTCATTATGCTCCCAGAACTGAAGTTTTGTTTTGGATACCAGCAACTCCAGCTCAAGCTCCTTATGATATTCCATTCGGAGTTTATCTGCCACCAGCTCAATTCTCTTAACAAGCTCTTTGATAGTGTTATTCACATGACCGAAACTCTCCTATTCCAACTCTTCAAAGCCACCTTCATCTTCTTTAACTTAGACACATGCTTATGAAGATCCTTGTCCAAAGATGGTTCCCTCCATACCGCAGCCACGCAGTCCAAAAAGGATGGGTGCTAAATCCACATGTTCTGGGACTGAAATGATGCCAGACCATACCGGCCATTTACACTAAAACCCTTGATAAACATAGTACTATGATCAGAAGTTTTCCTTGATAAATACTCCATGGATGTCGATGGAAAGGATCTAAAAAAATTTGCAATCGAGCCCAACTTTGCGCATGACCCTCTTGACCATTACACCATGACAATTTATGACCTTTTGAAGGAAGTTCTAACAAACAGCAATTGTCTAAGCACTAGTTAAAATCATCCATTGCCACCAACTCTCTGCCCATCCTCACGAATAATATTGAAGTCACCCACTACTAGCCAAGGCTTATCATCACTATGAACTCCTAATCGATCACCACACGATTTATGATCTTGAACCATGTTTTGAGCTTAATTTTTATTCTTATCATTTCTCATCCTTTTGTTCTAAACTTTTCTTGTTTGGGTATCCATTTCCATTATTCTTAGATCATATTAGGACTTTAGTTAAACCTTTATACATGTCATTAAAGATAATGACATGTCAAAACAAAAATTCACTCCAATCGACACCCATGTGTGATCTTGTGTTCAATGGACTGATGTGTCCCTAGCTCAAACCTTTTTGTGCCATTTTCTCAAAGTCATTTTTGTCTTTTAAACACCTCGTTTCCCTTTTTTTAAAATACAACCAAGTTTTGGTCACATTGGTTTCATTAGCCCTAGTTGAAACCCCAAACCAAGTGCATCAAGTATTAGGCAACCGAATGGCTTTTCTTTTATTATTAAAATTTTTTTGCCATGGCAGAATTACCACCCCACGCCACCCTCTTCTACATCCATTCATCATAAGCCCCTCCAATTATCATGAAGAAATTTGATCCTATTCAATGCACCTTTGAGTATCTCGGCAACCACCGTTAAATCACCTTATTCACTAGGTTGCCATTTCATCATCACTTGGCAAGCAATCCCCCACCGTCTATTGCCTATGTAGGGCACTTAAGAGTGCCTTTAAGTTAGGCATAACATTCATAGAGAAGAATCCAAGTGAATAAGACAAAAATAGTTGGCCTTGGGAAAACACCCTACCTGGCGGCATGATAGTATGCCTTCATGCCCTGCATTTATTCCACCGCCCTTTTATCTGCTCCCACATGGAAACTCTCCCTCTTCCCTAGTTCAATCAGCCTACATTGATGTCATCATGGTGGAAACAACCAACACCCCACGGCGAGAAGGATCTAGGCTCATCATCACTAACCGCCCAAACCCCCTAATGGGAAGCCACCATTGCCGCACCCTTCCACCCCTTGAACCCTATATAAACTTATCTACCCTTCGCTTGTTCCTCACTTCATTTCCAAAAGCCTTCCTTGAGTGCTCTTGAGAGTTCTCTTCCCTTGTTCTTTGAGTGTTCGTAAGTGTTCTTATTGAGTTTGTGAGTTTTGAGTGGGAAGTTTAGGAGGGCCACAAAATCATTGAAGTTTTTCTCTCTAAGCTGTGTCTTTGAGCGTTAGTATTAATCTTGGGTGAATATAGCATGAGATACTATGTTTAGCTAGAAGCCAAAATATTGGTGGATAGGTTTAGTGTTTAAATTATTTTTGGTGAAGATATTAGTTATGGCATGACTTCATAATTCATAACATGATTCAAGTATGTCTTAGAATAATGTCTGAAGGTTTAGTTTGAAGTTAGAAACATGCCATAATAGGTTTTAGTTTCTATCTTGTGTTGATCATCAAAATATGTATGGTTTGATTTTTAATCATGCTTCATTTGAGGAAATTAACTTATTTTACTTAGGTTTGAAATATGAGTATTTAGAAAGCCTTCTGATTGGGATAAGAAGAATGCATGATTTAATTCTAGCTTGTCATTGATAGAGAGGTTATATCATGCATCACATGAGGTCTAGTTAGAATTTAAGGATTTTATTAGACATGACTAAGTGCTGGGATGAACTTGTTCAAGGTTAAGCTTTTATTTTATCATTAAGGATTTCTATAAACTCCAATAGTCATTTGGTCTTCTTGATTGCTATTTGTTTTATTTTACGAGTGATTCTAGATTTCTTGAGTTGTTGGATTATCTTACTAAGCATAAATTTGAGTATGATTGAATTCTCCATGACTCTGAAATTTGTGATTGAGGATGGGATTGAGAAGAATTTTCAAAAATTTCTTTTATGTCAGGCTGAGTTTTGTGAGTACTTTGATTTAAATGTTTGTCCTTGAACATAATTGAGCACATAGTCGTTTTCTTTCTTTCTTTTTTCTTCTTTTTAACATACTTGGATCGTATAGAGCATAATTTCCTTTGAACTAACTTTCTCTTTAAATGTAGATTTCCACCAAAGTATTTTCTCAAACTGTAAAAAGTAAATCATGGTTTTTCAGGCGTAGAACGGGAATGGTTGATAAAGGTAAATCATGGTTTTTCAGGCTTAGAACAGGAATGGTTGATGTAGTTAAAAGAACAAATAAAGACTTATATAAAATAAGGCTCAAGGGGGTTGATTATAGGAATACACCATGCAATGATGGCATGATAACTAGGACAGCTGGGAAAGCTTTTTGGTTATGACAAAGAAAAAAAATTGCCTAGATCATTTCTCTAATATTTGGTATCAACTAGGATTTCGCCTCAAGGATCCATCAACGGATTCTAGAGCAAAGCAAAATTGGACTTCCCTGACCCAATTAATTCAACTTCTTCTCTTCATAAGCAAAATGGAATTAAAAAAAAAAAAAAAAACGACTATGTGCTCAATTATGTTCAATAACAAAGATTTAAATCAAAGTACTCACAAAACTCAGCTTGACATAAAAGAAATTTTTGAAAAATTTTCTCAATCCCATCCTCAATCACAAATTTCAGAGTCATAGAGAATTCAATCATACTCAAATACATGGTTGGTAAGAGAATGAAATAACTCAAGACATCTAGAATCACCATTAAAATAAAATAAATAGCAATTAAGAAGACCAAATGACTATAGGAGTTTAATTTCTACTGATCATCTTTTTATTAGATGAATTTCTCATTCATAAGGATCAATAGTCAAGATTTCATATAGGTATCAACTAGAGAGCATTCCACTAATTAAGGATGAATAGGCTAAGATCCTTTTTATTTTTAAGGCATAGATAATCTTAGAACGTGCAAGATATCAGGACCATGGATTTTGGTTAAGTTTGGAGAGCATTTGCATTAGTAGCAGTATTTGGGAGTTAGGGGTACTTTTGTAATTTTTCTTTATCTAGAAGATTTCTTTTTTCTTTAAGATAGTATAGATTCTAATTTAGTGCAATTTTTCTTCATAGCTACTACCTCACTTCAAACTTTAACAATCTGTTTTTTGGTCTCTAACTTGCACTTTGATGATTATTTATGATTTATTGATACGTGCCGCATTTAAGTTATAATGGTCACTTTGAGCATGAAATGTCATACCTTATGTTCTATTTTGTCATTTTGCATACAACTATCATTTTCGAAATGTTCCAAATTTATGCATATCATGAAAATCTTATTTTTTAAGTAATGCATGAAAAATGATTTTTATCATAACCCCAAAGATTAGGATGGGAAGTATTCTGGTGAAACTCCCATGTCCACTCTAGAGTGATTAAATATGGAGTGGTAACCCCTGGAACAGTCAACAGACTTTGAATTGATTCTTTTTTAAAGAACGTCGGAGTGAAGCATACGTTACAACACCTAATGCTGGTGGGTGTACATGTTATGATTTTTACGATGTTATGTTATGTTATATTATCAAGAGCAATGCTAGAGAAAAGCCACTATTGTGAGTGCACACTTTGCACTTATTATGTGGCTTCTTCTCCTCCTCTCATTTTTTTCTCACTTTAAGAAATAAACGGTCTGGATGAAACCACATGGTGTGTGCAAAATGGATGCTGCAAACAGTGGCTTCTATCAATATTTTTCTTATTATCAATGCATTGAGAACGCATTTATAGACAACATAGTTTCAACGTGAGTTGTACTACGGTCATCGACAGGTATTCACAATGCATGTGGGGAAATGTAATGATACCATATGTTACGTTAATTCCATGATTTTATGTAATTCTTGATGAAAGACTAAGTTTTTAACGACGGAAGTGAAATTATGTTTTTTGAAAGAACATGTGCATCAAAAGTCTATTTTCTGGAGAAATCTAAATAGGAGACAAATACAATTTTTTTTTTTTTTTTTTGCATTGCACGCATTTCATTTTTGTCATTCTTCATGCATAGTCTATCTTTATGCACGTTAGTTGTCTAACTTACTGAGATTTTAAGTAAATCTCAAAATGATAAAAGTTATAGATGTAAATGGACCAATGGACCAGTGGATCAAGAGGATTGAGGAGGAACTAGATGGTGATAGGAGACTTGATCTTATATTGATATTTCTAGGTCTAACCCTTTGTGTCATAGAGTGCATGAAGTAGCTGGTTTAGATTTTTTGGAAACTTGGTATTTTGTACTAAGATTAAGCTACCTGATGCTTTGAAACTTATGGTTCAATCAATATTATTAGGATGATTTAGTTATTCTGGCATAAATTCATTTTCACCCTTACTTTCCACTATGATTATTAAATTCTGCTAGCTGCATTTCTAGGATGCATTGTATATTAACTATCATGTACGGGGTATGTAACTTTGTATAACATGTCCTGACTTTCTAAGTCTCCGTTACATCCCAAGCGGAGGTTGGGTGTGTCACACTTATTCTTAGTGGTGTGCATGGTGCATGTAGAGTGTGTGCCATGCATGGTGGTACTCCTTACTATTCTTAGTTGAAACTCCCATAAAAGGAAAATCCTAACTCAAACCCTAATAGTGGCCGATGATCTCACATCCTTCTTAAGGTCTCTTTCACTCGTATTTTGCTAGTGAAGGTTCAGTTTTTCCCTTGAGGAAAACCCTAGTTTTCCAAACATCCATTATGCAAGCTAAACCATGGATCTAATCATTCGCCCTTTCAAAGTCATGGCGAGACAATCAAACCCGAGCCCTTCATCACCCTCAACTTCATGTGGCCATGCGTGTGTGTAGATGAAAGGTTGAGATGAAAGTTAATGATTCTCACCATCCGAACTCCTTTTTTACTCATGGCTCCTATTTTTACTCGTGTGGTTGGATGAATGGGGATGGTATGGACGTGGTTAGTGTTTGGTTGGAGAGAAATTCGTATTTGGTAGGCGAGAAAGTGAAGGAAATCGGTCTCCTCCTATGGTGGTGTGCAAGAGGGAAATAGGGAAGTGAGAGGTGAGTGGCATTCTTGGTTAGCACATAGTTGCCACTAGGCAAGCATGCTTAAAGGCTTCTAAGGGAAGTCAAATTGGTGAGG
Source organism: Pterocarya stenoptera (assembly GCA_003123785.1). Lineage (NCBI taxonomy): Eukaryota > Viridiplantae > Streptophyta > Magnoliopsida > Fagales > Juglandaceae > Pterocarya > Pterocarya stenoptera. The sequence goes on along the minus strand of QEOT01123302.1, from coordinate 32,951 downwards.
GAAGAAGCTAGGGTTTGGCACACATAGGGCACATGCCTAAAGCACCACCCACATAGCACATGACTTACATGCAAGGCTTACCTCTATACCACATAAACCTGGATGCTCATGCAAGAAAAGGGACAGAGAAAATAGGGTTTTGGAAACCCAAAAGGGGCCAACATGCCACATCATGTAGTGATGAGTGTGCAAGTTCCTAGAAAACCAATACAGTGATGAAGGGCACCTAGGGAAGGTGCCAAAACAGAAGGACAAGATTCAAAGAGGCTCTAGGGTTCGGCCAAAGGAGTTGCACACCCAACCAAAGGGCTTTACACCACCATGAATGTCGTGTGTCTCGCATGCAAGGAGATATGGCATTTTCTAGAAGATGATAATCATGACGAAATGAGAAGAGGAGCATGGGACAAATAAAAAGTCAGAACAAATCAAATCTCTAGGAATCACTTGAGATTCGGCCAAAAAGGGCTTACACGCCTCACCACAAGCAGCTTTGCCACTTATCACACATGCAGGGAATATGTGAGTTTCTAGATGGATGCAATCATTAGGGGGGAGAAGACAAGAGAGAAAGAGAAAGGGGGCAACTAGGGTTAAGACCTATAAGCACGCCACTGCCACATGGCAGCCATGCAGACATCCCAATCCCCAAACCCCTAAGCCACTCATTAAGGCTTCAACTAATGGACCAAACCACCCTTGAGGGTTTATTGAACCTAACCTCTTCAAGGAACACGCCAAGCGAATTTTGGATTTTCAGTCTTAGCAACTAGTTGTTCCATTTGTCCTTTATGAATGAGGGTCTTGATGTTTCTAAAATTTAGGCAATCATGACGGAAGAAGGAGAGGGTTTCGTCCATGACTTGGCGCCCATTCACAAAGTTACTTTGATTTCCAATGTAAGAGATGATGATGAGAGAGGAGGGCTAGTGTGGGAAAATGAGGGACTATTTAAGGCATCCTTTAAGGGGGCTAGCACCCAAAGTGGGTACCAAGAGTCATGTTGTCATTCTTCTTGGCCTATTGCTTACAGGATCGCATTACTAGAATATTTTGGGGAGGTGCACGACGTGTTTCATGTATCCTCACTGAAGAAGAGTTTCGGATAGCAGGAGCCACGACTGGTCGACCTGAGTAGTCTCCAACTACAGCCTAACCTTACGTATGAGATAACACTGACACAGATTGTGGATTGGAAGGAGCAAAAACTGAGATCCAAGACAATACCATTAGTGAAAGTGTCTTAGGAAGATCCAATGGCTCAAGACTTCACTTGGGAGAAAGAGGCAGACATGAGAGAGCATTACCCGCATCTGTTTGGGTATTATTGATTGTATGTCTTATTTGAAGCATGTTTTAAGCTATATCTTGTATTTTGTATTGGAATTATTAGATTAAGCCTGTCAATTTCAAGGATGAAATTTCTTTTAAAGGGTGGAGGATGTGAGACCCCAAAAAGTTAGTGTGTTTTATTTTATTTTATTGTATTTTATTCTTTTCTTTAAGGGTATTTCTTTTATGAGCCCAATTGGTTGGTTGTGGGTTTTTGGGTTCTTGTTGGTGTTGTGGGCCAAATTTTAGGCCTGAAAGATAGGAGAACTGGGCCCAGCCCATGGGCTAGCTGGGAGCCCAGCCCCTCCCCCCTCCTTCAAAATGACATTGTTTAGTGTCATGGGAAGTGAATTCCCCCCCCCCCCCCGAACGACGCCATTTTGGTGAGTAGGGTGAAAAACCTAAATTTTTTTTCCCTCTTTTCCCCCTAGCGCCGCACCTTTCTCTTCTTTCTTTGCTTTCTTTTTTCTTTTCTTATTCTTCTTCCTTCCTCCTCTCGCGACCCATGAACTACAACGCCGTCCCCATCGCCAGTCAGCCTTCGCCACGCGTGCACCAAGCACCGACCTCCACCGTTGCCTACACCACCTCTGCTCCACCCAATCCACAACTCTCCCTCTCTTTTTCTCTCCCTCTCTCTATGACCTATGAAGTTCTGGTCATGAAAAAGGCTTGCTGCCACTACCCACCACCTACTGAGTGCCACGTGTGCGGCGGTCGTGGTCCTTCCACTGTCCCGCACCTCCAATAGCAGCTGCGACTGCGTCTGTTGGGCCCTAACCCATGACCTATAAATAGGTTATGCATCCCTCACTCAAAAATGACATCCAAGCCTCTGCTCCTCCCTCAAGCCTTCTCCATTCGTCTTCCCCATCATTCGAGCTGTAACTCCGTAGAGTTTAGGAGATTTTGCCCTAGGACCACCACCAGCCACCCCACTTCTAGCAACCTCGTAGTGGACGTCTAACCCCTTCCCCCTCTGCTAGGCTTTTCCCCCCTCTAATCCACACCAACCCGAGGCCAAAATCCCCCTTTTGGGATCTGTTCCACCACGAGCCACCACCACCCTCCCCTATGGGTTTTCCTTCACTTACCCTCTTTCCTTCCTCAGATCTGTCACTTTTAAAAAGAACTCCATTTTAGCCCCTGTTTTGCCTAGTTGCATCACTACCGCCACTATTCCGCCATGCTCCGCCCCTCTAGACGCCGCAACAGTAAGCCTTTATGTCTCTTGCCTTGTGTTTTATTTTTTTAACATGTTCAGTTTTAATCTAACCAACTCTGTCCATCAGTGTAGCGGCGCGCATGCTTGTTCAATCGCTGGACATCATATACCATCGTGTGCGATCATCCAAAATAATTGCCTTCTGCATTGTAAGTAACTCTCCGGCACAATCCTTGAATTTCTAACATGAAATTATCGATAACTTTGTTGCAGTCTGGTTGTGTTGGAGAAAGGCCTTGGGCCCAGGGAAGTGTTGGTAATATTTGACGTAGTTGTTGTCGGAATTTGGGCCAAGGGCCAAATAGAGGATGGGAAATGCGTGTAGTTGGGATTTTTGAAACTGTGGATTTGTGACTGTTGTGTGCTATGCCATGCCATACAATTAACTATCTGTCATGCATCTGCATATTACTGTTATTGATATCTGTCATGATTTATTCAATTGTGTTATGTTCTATGTTATGCTGCATAATCTGAAAACTGGGTTTTTGGTAAATATATATTTTGTATGGGTGCGTGCGTGTCACGACCCCAAGCTGAGTTGGCATATTATCTCGGTAGACCTCACCTGGTCACTCAGGAGTGTATAAAACTGAGTGACGTCCCCTAGGCTATTGCCGAGCGATAGTAGACTCGGCCAAGACGGTAACGCTCTTGGTGACTCCAGAACCCTTCTGCTGGTGGGGGCTAGAGGATGCCTGGGCACAGAACTGGGCATCGCTCGTAACAAATTCACATGCACGGTCACCATGGTGTGATGAAGGGAGCCGAGGTGTGCTGGTGGTCGCAAGGGGAGACCATGGTGTACACAGTAATAAATGGTTATGTCTGGATACAAATGAAAATTTTGGAGTGAGTGGCTGTAATTAAATGACTTTTTGAAAAGGTGCCAAAAATGGCTATTTTGAGTTGTTGCTTCATAACTGCTGAAAACATTTGTGAAATCTCATTGTGGTATTCCTATCTATGGTTCTATTTCATGAAATCGTAGAATTTGATGTAGAGGAGAGGTATGAGTAGGAGGGACCAGCCCCACCTAAGGAGTGATGGCCTGAGACTTTTCGCATTATTTGTTGTTGAACCTTTGTTTTCCTTTCCTTTATTTTTAGCTGGAAGACTGTATTAACATTTTGGAGGACTTTTTTTCGGGTTGTATTGTTTTTAAACTTTCTGGTACTTAGTTTTTTTACTCCCTTATATTTTTCTGCTGTGATATTTATATATATTTTGCATGTTTGCAAACACTTGCACAATGCGATGGGGTGTTTGATCTGCGTGTTCATCATCCTAATGTCACGACTTCCACCAAATCATACGTGGGGGTTGAGGGCACCACAAGTTGTCTCTTGGAACCCTACCACAGTGTTGTTTCTCCTTGGATCAAGTAGCTTGCATATAAGACCTTCTGTTTTTCGATGCATCCACTCACCTCAAAAGTCCTTTCAATATTTGTGATCCACCTTTCCACTTTCAGTGATCCCTCGTTACTGGAAATTCATGGGTAACGAAAAGCTAAAATTAACTTGTACGAACAACCTTCTTGTTCCTCCCAAGGGGAGTTAACTTGCTAAATCTCCATAAGTCAAGCGTAAATTTCTTCTTGTTGTTACAGCACATCCAAGGTACAATTAAATGCTTTCGCTAGATTGCTATCTCTCCCTTCCCCTGGTGACTCTCCCTTGCGACTACCTATCGACTGCTCACCTTGCGGAATTATTGGTCGCACCATAATTAGACCCTACCACAGAACCGAAACCTACCACTTACTGACTCAAATTCCACTTACTAATACAATTTAAGCCTATTATGCTCTAAGATCCAAGCTTATTGTACTACCAATCGATTCCTACATTTCTGGTACTCTTTCTATAGGACAAATGTGGATTTACCCAAAGCTGTAAAACACACTGTGATACCAAGCTATGGCATCTTGTTTCTAGATAAAGGACTTAGTGAGGATCCATGGTGCCAAAGGGCCAATCATATGGAAACACCCAAGGTTTAGGTTGGGATAGGTGTGCAAGGTTCGCTTATATGTGCATGTGTAAGGAATGATTAAATCGTTCGTAGCGAAAGATAAAGGTTTAATCTAAAAGCTAAATGACATATTACCAAAAATCTAAAATAAGCCATAATTTCATATCCTCTTTGTCACATCATCCCTTAAATATTCACACATATAATCTAGTTGTTCAATCATTTCACCAAAATAAGGCTGACCGAACACATATAGTCGTCTATGTAATAATTACAAAAACGGCTCCCATGACCGACCAATCCTACGATAGGAAACTAGCCTACTCCCCTACTGCTCGGGTTGGGTTGGCTCTTCCTCCTCAAGTATTACTCTTAGGCAACTATAACAAGACCGCTAATGAGAAATAATGCTCATGAATATGCAATGAACAATTTTATGCAGTAAAAACAGAGGTGTATGCATGTATTAGTGCGTGGCAAGAAATCACCCTCTTGGTATAATGCAATTATATAAGCATGAAGAGGAATCACCCTTTGAGAAGTTACCATCTATCGCAAAACTCAAGATATATATATATATATAATTATGCATGTCGCTAAGGCGAGGAATCACCCTTTTCTCAAACTCATAAAATCTGTAACACCAGTCACACAGCAGTTCACAATTATCACATAATTATTCATCACACAAACAAATGTCTTCTAATGGGCCAATAAGGGATGAGCTCCTCCACCATTCAAAATTGGAAAATCTCTCCCACCAGACCAACATGATGCAAGTCAACCCACCTATACCCCAATGCAGGTCGATTCTCACACAAAGATATATATATATGTTGTATCAAAGAAACGTTTTCCTGGTCAACCAACTCAAAGATATCAAACATGTGATATGCTAAGGATTCTTCATCCAGACTATCAAGTGAGGCTTGCACGATATCGCCCCACTCCAATCATTCATGGGGACTCCCTCTACACAAATGAAGCTCGTGGCAACATGTCACAGGAACCATTCAGAGTATTCTTCGTCATGCCCCATGATGATCGACACACAGTACACTAATGCACATGGAGATATAGATACTCACACAAAGATTCCGCTAAAACAAGTGCAATTCAAATCTCAAGAAATGTGAAGTGAAAATAGGCGTAAACATAAGGGCAAAACATTTATTATTTCATTATTAGAAATGGAGAGATTACATAGTACGCATGAACCAAAATTTCATAACATCCTCACACAACATTTACCCCCATTCCTTGGCACTATCTTAGAAGCTAACCTATCTCACTGCCTCACGACGGCACTTTACTGCTCCTCTCTTTGTCTCCTTGGACGTTGCTTGCTCCCTTCATAGATTCTATCTTCATGACTTTCTGGTGCTTACAATCTCAAAAGTGAGATTTTGGCTTTTGTCTTAAGCCTTTTATAGCACCGGTGCTTTAGGTGTCTTTCTAACTATAGATGTGACTGAATAGAAGCCCTTTAGTCTTGATCGTCCCACTGTAGGTTGACAAAGACAAGCTGGCAGGGCATGGTCTGTGTGTCCTTATGGTCTACTTTATGTCCAATCCTCAATCTCTCTCCAACTAAGGGTTTCCAGCGTGGCATTAGACCATACCTCTAGGCTCAGACAATAGGATCTATCGAGCCGTAATCCTTTTAGCAAATCCATTCTAGACATAACTCTTGAGATGGAGTACATACTACTATGTACTACTCTACCACCTCCTCCTAAGCATTTCAGTGTAGTCTCGGCAAGCTTGTACATGTTAGCAAAGGTCTTGTTCTTAACTATTGCTTGCCTTTTGTTCGTTCTTTGCCTTTGTATGTCAAGCGGCTTTTCTAGCTAGCCTACCATAGGGTGAAAAGTCATTTTTCACCTTGCATCAAGACGTGTTAGCTAGGCTTTCTGCATAGTATTGCTTGCCTATATGTTGGACTAGCAGCACCCACAATAATGTTTTTCCCAACCCAATGGAGTGGTTCTTCATCTTTCTTTCCACTCAACTCCATCAAAATTTTGTCCCCTTGCACTGGCGGCTCTCACATGTGGTGATCCCAACTCCCGGTAGTGGTTTCTCAAGGAGCCATGGTGCCTGGGATGCAAGCTGGTTGGCTACATCCTTTACGTTTGTGGGAATCCTGTGTGTTTGTATGCCAAACATGCATATATATATCAAGAATGGCAACAGAATTAGTAAAGGGTGTTAGTCGGAAGCTAAGACTAATAGTGCTAGAGAAATTGTTCACTACTCGTACATTTGTAATATATCCATAAGTAGTTGTTCCTTCATCCCAAATATAACCACATACCAACATTTGATCACCATCCAACTCAAAATATAAAACCCCATAAATTGTTTGTCGCCTAAATACAATAAACATCTTTAAATTTTACAAGGAGTTATAACTTAATGGGGATAGGCCCTCACGACTATTCCTCAGGTTGCACTAGTCCTTCTTCCTGGAGGTAACCCTCGTGAGCTATATCTACATCAAATTCTACACTTCCAAGGAGCGAAACCATAAGGACTACCACAGTGAGATTTCAACAAAATCTCTAGAAGTTAAAACCCAAAATACTGCTAACAATGCAAGAAAATGGTGATGAATAGGAATGAACACGTTTAATGAAAATAAAGGCAGAAATAACATATATCATAAGCATAGCGAGGAACCACCCTTTGAACAAAACACATATATCATAAGTATGGTGAGAAATTACCCTCTGAGTAAAATAGCATAATCATGAGTCATTGTACACATCACCAAGTACGGGGAATCACTCAACCCAATCCCATGAGTACTGAGCACTATGGAAATGCTCCACCTTGATCAGCACCTTTACCCGAGTGAAACACATGGCAACGCGCAACCAAGAATGGTACGAGGAATCATTCAACCCAATCTCATGAGTACTAAGCACTTTGAAATCACATAATCAAAGTAGTCAATAACCATAATGAGACAACATGCACCTTCATGAGAGAAAGAGATGAGAAGTAGAATATGGAGTCCTGAACATACCCAAAGACATTTACCCCACATTACTAGCATAGTCGTAGGAGTAAACCTACCTCCACAATAACTAAATACTAAAGGTTATGCTGGGGTTTTTAATCTTCTCGTTGACCTTAGTCTCCTTGAAGTCCTGACCAGAAGAAAGAAAGAAAAGAAAGTGTATTGAAGTACTTCACAATCTCACAAGTGAGAAGAAGGCTGTCACATCTCTAAAAGTTCTGGCATCCTATTGACTGCAAGAGGGATCTTGGATCTCGATCATCCACATATACGTTGGACTGAAGAATAGTAGAGATCGAGTTGATTGATGGAACAAGATGCACACGTCCCTACAGCTTGCCTCGAAACTAGGCTCGTAATTGGCCTCCTTATGAAAACTTCATGTGGCATTGGGCCTTACATCTACGTTCAAATGTATGACATGCAGCCTGTATTCCTCTTTTCCCATGCATGCTCCTATTGAGATGTCATTGTTGGAACACAAGCCTTGGGTAAGTCACCTATTACCATCTGAGCTCTTACATGTTATCTCAGAGCATTCTAGGCTCCTTATGGTGTTGTCCATTGCCCGATGCTCACCTTATGTAGCGTTAGCACATCCTTTGCTCGTCCAGTGTAGAGCGAACCTCCTTAGTCGCCTTGTTCTCTTCGCGCTGCTCATACTGGCATTGCTCGCCACAACGTGCAGCTCACCTTATGTTGTTCTTAGTTGCATGTTGCTTACCTGGCTTGCCTTCTCCCACTGACGTTTTGCCCACGTGAGGGAATTCCTTCCCTCAATTCAGCGGGGTCCTCAAACAGTACCAGTAGTACTTACTTTGCATTGCAATCTGTCCAGTCTATTGGTACTATCATTCATTCAATAATTGGCCATTGCAAAGCTTCATAGATTAAAACTTCTATTTTCTTTAATTCCTTTTAGTCCTTTCCTTTTCATTGGTCAATCCATTTCATTTCAAATATATCATTTCATAACGTTGACATAAAACATCATCATTTTATTTCATGAATCATAAAGATAGTAAGTACTATATATAACATCTATTTCATCATGCGTACAATTATCCTCAAGATGCATAACAATGGGTTACCCACAAAAGGTCATTACATGCATATACTTCAAAGCATTAATACCATTGTATAGAGTCATAAAGCATCATTTTATTTCTAAAAGCTTTTCACTTCAAGGAAAATATTTTATTTCCTTTCAATGCATAAAAAATAATGTTATTCTCATGAAAGCATTTCATTGCATTTTCATATTATTTAGAAAACTCTAAAAAAATATGGACATCATACTTACTTGACTTCATGCCATTTTCATTTTATGCAGCGTAGTCATGTGCATGTCAAATGGCAATATACATGCATACATAACTTTACATAATTTCCTTTAAGTGCATATGTAACTTACACTTTAGAATTTGAATAAAACAACCCTTGACAAATTATCCAATCTATCCTCCATAAATCTATTTACTATCCTTTTTCTTAATTTCAAAGTCATAGTCGGTTCGTGCGATAAATTCCTACCTATTTATCTATCTCTGTGATGTTTGTGACCCATTGAGGTCACCTTTCTAATACAATATTGCATTCAACTTCATCCTCGTCACAATATTTGCATCCATTCAACTCATCTATAAATGTTTAATACCCTTCCTCCATTCATACATCATTCATACCAAATCAATGTGAGTTTTGGTATTTAGTAAATAGGAGCTCTTTTGTAATTATATAAAATTTAAAATGCAATTATGATTTTAAGTGGAGCAAATCATAATTAAAAATAATCTTGGGTTGGTTATAATGAGATAACTAGAAACCTAAGATCTTTAATCTGGTGATAAATTTTATTTTTCTATTTGTCTCTTTTCAACCCAATAAAAGTGATTATAAATATCACAATAAGAAAATTGTTTATTTGATGTCAATTATTTTTTACAAAAATGATTATTTTCTGTCAAAATAAGTCTATTCTCATCACCAATAATCACTTACATTGCAAATAACTCATCATAACTTGTAGTGAATGATGAAAAAAGAAAAGACAATGTGTTTTCCGTTTTGTGCAGCAAAGTAGGATTATATATAAATATTTCTATAATAAATCAAAGAAATGCAAACAAAAGTGGATATGCGGCTTTATATAATATTAAGCAGGCAGCAGCACATCCTTCCCTACAAGGACTCAAAAGTCCTTCTAGGCAGCACTAGGGCAAGCTAGCACGTCCACCTATATAAAAATGAAGCTTTTGCTCCAATTTTAGAAAACACGTTCTTTTAGTGCAGTTTTGAGAAAAACTTTCTCAAGGAGGAGAATCTTTGATGGCCGCACATACATATTGAATTAATAAGAGTTTTTTATTCAGTTCATTTTCTCCTTCTTTAAAAGGAGCCTTCGTACGCTCTTCCTAGTTTATTTCAAAAGGATGGAATAGAAGGTTTTTGTGCCAAAAAGAGTACTAGACTTGATTTTATTTATTTATTTGAGGTTTGTTCTCTTCTCTATACTTGCGATCTTATTCACGAATTTATGTGAACTTGAAGTTTAACGATACTATTAATTCCACTGAACACAGTTTGCAAATCTGATTTTTTTTTCCTTTAAATGTGATTCATGAATTTTGGAAGACAAATGTGAGCACACTCTTTCTTCATGAGACTGATATAAATTTCTTTTTGACATATTTGACTCCCCTCATGGTATGGATCTTTCTGGTACATATTGATGATGCCCTAGTGTCATGATATATTTGTGATGCATTGGTCATTTTCCTATTATCATGTGGCCTTAGATAATATATTTGGTTCATATATTTTTTTAGATAAAATTTGGATTGCTCACATTGTTTTTTTATTGAGAATTTATTTATATTTTTATATTCCAAAATCACTTAAGTCTAGTTTGGATGCACAGATGACATACAGACCATCTCATTTATATTGTATGGCTCAATTTGTCTGGGTATCCAAACGGCCATCCTCAATTTTATCTCATCTCAAAAGTTTTTCAAATAATTGCAGTCAATAGTGAAAGACACTAAGAATAAATAGTAAAAACACTTATAGTGAACAGTGAAATTTTTTAAAAAGTATGTATCACTCTGCCAATGAATAGTAAAAAGTCTAACAGTAGAAAGCCTTTGCTTTCTTATCCCATTTCAAATTTTTCGGCCAACAACAAAAATTTGTGGGAGCCACTACAAATATATATTTTACAAAATTTAAATATATTTTTTAATATTTTTTAATTAATAATAAATATTACTTTTTTTAATATATTCATGACTATTACTCAATAATAATTAAATGATTTTCAATTATTAATGGGGCACACCCTTTTATCAAAGGAAAACACTATGCCTAGAGAACATGTCTACCGAAATGTTTTTAATTTGTTTTTAACTTAATGATTAAGTAAGTGTTTTTAAATGAATATGTGGTTCTTTTTATTTTTTAAAAATATTTAAATAGTTCAAAAAATAGTGAAAGAAAAGATAAAATAAAAAATAAAAAAAAAGATTTGTAGCGTTCAGTAAAGCATTTCGGTAGAATTCTTTTGTAGACGTAGTAACATCCTTCATCAAATTCTAAAAAATAAAAACTAGGAGTGTAACATATCTGGTTTGGTCCGATTTTGGATAAAATTTGGAAACGAACCGATATTCACTGGTTTTGCATTTTCAAAAACCAATTCTGCCCTGGTTACTTCCCTAAACCGATATTATATATATAATAAATATAATAATATATTATAATATATAATACTATGATGATAATATATTGTAGTATATTATAATATATAGAGATATAGTATTAGTATAACTATTAATACAATAAACTATAATGATATAAGATTTTAAAATTTAATATTATATTAATTAGTAATTTAACATTTAATTCAAAACTATTTTATATATAATTATATATTTTTTATAAAAATTATATACAATATAAAATTATAATATATATGAACCGGTTCGTTTTGGTCTGATCCAATTTTAGAAAAAGAAAAATCAGAACTAGACTGATTTTGACCGGTTTTAATAAAAATAAAATCGGTATCGGACCGACCCAAACTCGGTACCGAACCAAACCGGTCTGGTCCGGTTTACTGGTTCATTGGTTTTTTTTTTTTTTACATCCATAGTAAAAACTATCTTATCTCATCTCACTATCTAAACATACTTTTTTACAAACAATCTCATGTCGTCTTAATTCAAATATCTCATTATTATTTATCTTATCTTATCTGAATTGCGTAATCGAATAAGCCCTTACCATTAACTATATACTGAGTAGTCGAAGCTCACCACTTTATATTCATATTTTTCTTTTAGAATGGTATGACGTTTTTCCTTTTGAGGTTGTAGCTTTTGGATTCGAAGAGTTTGGATTGGTCTCGGCTATAGTTGATTGAAGTTGGAGCCCTTGTGGTTGGATATATGGTCATGGTCAGTTTGCATTTTGTTATGTTGCAAAGACAACTTTTGATTGTAGAGAGAGTTTAGTTGTATTCATATTTTTTAGTTTTGACAAGTCTTGTTGGACTATATGTCGTGTAAATATTCAGAATTTAGTTCTCACCGAACCTTGTAAATTAAGATTTTGAGGTTTCTTGTAGTTCTTGTTGGGAAAATAGCTTAGCCATTGTGTACTAAATATTTTGTAGTTTTGTAAACAATAAGGAACTCTAAATTATAAACAAGACTCCTTTTGTTTGAAGTTTGGGTTTTGAGTGTAACATTAAATTAGATGATTCAATAAAGAGCGAGATAGACCTAAAATTAAATGCTCACGTAGGATCCATATTATCTGAACATCGTATACCTACGTGTAGTATTGAATGTTGGAGGAAGCACCCATATGATAGGTAATATCTCTTTTAAATTGAATTATCAATTTGGTCAAGCCATTAGAGAGAATTCCTGTTCTTTATAAGTGGTTGATAGTTGATACACAACATTCTAAATTAAGGGCCTATTTGGGGTTACTCTAAAAGTCTTAAAAAATGTTTAAATAGTTTTAAAAACTCTTTAATAAAGGAAAAAAAAAAGATTATTTGAGTGTTATATATTAAAGTATTTTTAATCACAAATAAACTAAAAAGTACGTTTGAGAAAAAGTATCATTTTAGTACTTTTCCTCAAACATGCTTTTCCGGATAATGCGAATCGTAATTCAAATTTTAAAAAGACTGTTAATAGATAAAAATACTTATACAATTTTCAGATAAATATAACTTTCAAATTTTCAAAAATATAATTATAATTTTTAAAAATTCAAATAATCATAATTCCTACATCGAAAAGCACTTTTTAAATTTGTTCCTAAACAAACGTGATATGTTTGAAAGTACTTTAAATATATAGTTATCAAATAGTAAATAACTTTTTAATAATATGACTTATTAATTAAGTTATAAGTTATATTTTCTATCACAATTCCAAACAATGCACGAAAAAAATCCGATTGAAGATCTGAAATTGTACATGATGTTTGTTACACATTGCGGGAAAGCAATGAACTGGACAATCTTTCTTCGCACACATCATGTTTGTAACTGCTTAAACACTGGTTTGAATGTTTCATAGTTCACAGCTAAGAAATTTTTAATTATTGTATATGAGTGAGACTAACTGAGAGATAAAAGTTGAATAAAATATTATTAAAATATTATTTTTAATATTATTATTAGTTTTAGATTTAAAAAAATTAAATTATTTATTATATTTTATATAAAAAATTAAAAAATTATAATATTAAATAATATAAAATGAGATATGATAAAATATTTTTTTGTATCCAAACTTAACCGTAGAAGTTTTCCCTGGTGGTGTAATTTACTCTCAATATTGTTCTTTTGGCACGAAATTTCTATAGAAAGCAAACTTGACTGAATTGAAATATCTGTTATTAAAATACTTCTTTATAGTATATAGTTAAGATAATTAGGAAACTGTTCGGGGCAAGGCTTGGACATGTCAATTTGCCAAACATAAATGTAAAGCCTTTGTTAAGCTACGATGACATCTAAATAATTATGATGGAAGTTTGAGGGATTGGTACAAAGTTTTGGATTCAAGTAGTTGGTAGTTGCCTTGAAGGTTCCTTCTGATGTTTCCATCCAAAATTCATTTCCCCACCTTCCCCTGCATTGAGCAATACCTACACACTTGGTTGCGGTTTGGATGCTGATACGAAATAAAATGGTTTAAAATAAAAAATTATTAAAATATTAATTATTAATATTATTATTTTTATTTTAAAAAATTAAATTATTTATTATATTTAATATAAAAATTTAAAGAATTTATAATAATAAAATAAAATAAGATAAAATATTTTCATTCACTGTACGTTTGACAAGTGTTGGTAAGAATTATAAATAGTAGTTAAAATTAATAAAAAATTAATAATTAATAATAAAAGTTAGATAAAAAATAATAATAAAATATTCTAAAAATATCATAATTATTCTACTATCCAATCGGACCTGCCGAAGAAAATTTTGCCAAAAAGACAGACGCACAGTGAGGTCTAATGTTTTTGCACGCGCTATAAAAGGGAGTGATTACTACAGTATTTATGTCTACCTCTGGTCACCATCATCTTTCTATTCACTGCCAAACTTGTCCTATTATAGCAAACACTGTTATGCCATCTACACTGCTTATTTCAACACCTAGCTTTACCAGAGACTGAAGCCGCTTGACTCTCTCTCTTTCTCTTTCTCTTTCTCTTTCTGTGGCAGTGTCGAACTCACAGTTGCTCCCTTTTCCTGGAAAGAAAATCAGATGGCTTGCTCCCATTTATGAACACTTTTCTCAGGTGTCATCCCCACCCAATAACTGCCCTGCAATCCTCCGAGATTTTGTGCGGACTCTTGCTTAAACAAAAGAGCACCAAAGGAAAGAGCGGATCAATAGATTCCCTCTCTCTCTCCGTTTCACCATTATCTTCAGCAGCAAAAAGCCATCGCCCCAACCCCACTGTCTTTTTTGCCTACTAACTGAGCCATGCAAAATCTGCTGGCATTTGCTTGTTTTGGATCGTAATTTTCTGTTTCCCAACCTATAAACAGAAGAGAGTCAATCTCAGCTGTGAAGAGAGCATAGTCTCTCTCTCTCTCTCTCTCTCTCTCTCTTCTTCTGTTGCTTTTCTGAAGTTAGAAATGAAAACCCTAAAAGTAGTAGAAGAAAAGCATCAGGAAGACTAATCCCAAACAACAACTGCAGGGTCTCAAGTCTCAACCCTCCGAGATCCAGGACACACCCATGCCAAAAACCCTTTCTTTGCCATGGATTTAGTTTCATACCCAAATAAACCCACCTATGACATACCCATTGTGAACGCTACAGCCGTCATTCCCACCACTCCATCCGCAGCTACATCTTCACCATCTTCTTCTACTACTACTACCCCGAGCCGCTATGAGAACCAGAAGCGGCGAGACTGGATCACCTTTTGCCAATACCTAAGGAACCACAAGCCTCCACTCTCACTCCCCATGTGCAGTGGTGCACATGTACTTGAATTCCTCCACTACCTCGACCAATTTGGGAAGACCAAGGTCCACAACCAGGCTTGCCCCTTCTTTGGCCTCCCAAACCCTCCTGCTCCGTGCCCTTGCCCTCTTCGCCAAGCCTGGGGCAGCCTCGACGCACTCATCGGCCGCCTCCGAGCCGCTTATGAAGAGCACGGTGGAACGCCAGAAGCAAACCCCTTTGGTACTAGAGCTGTGAGGCTGTATTTGCGTGAAGTTCGTGATTTTCAGTCCAAATCGAGAGGGGTCAGCTATGACAAGAAGCGAAAAAGGCCCAAGCCAAAGATGATGCCTCCTCCGAACGCAAACTAGTGGAGAAATCAACCTAAAGATCAGCCAAATGGGTATATCTCTCATATTTGTTTTCCTTTTTTTAAATATTAAAAGGAGATGGTTGTTTCTTTTGTTTGTGGTGGATTTCTGGCAAGTTGGAGGTGAATTTCTCAACATATTTCCGGATTCATCGATTTACTCTTGAAATCTCTCTAAGAGAGTGGAAGTATAAGTACTGAGTAATGATCAATTAGTGGGAGAAGTGATGTTTATGCTTGGAAAATTGTTCTAATATATAGCGGATTTATGTAAATATGTTCTTAAAGACACTATGATTTTAAGTGTAAGGGAAATCCAGTTGTTGAAGGGAAATATGATGACACTGTGCATGATGATGAGGGGAGATCTCTTCCATTTATCTAAGAGCAATTCATCTAGGGGCTCATTTTAAATCTATACAGTTGCACTATCATATATATATATATATATATATAGGGATGAATTTTATATTGCTATCAGCAGATAATGTGATGTCGATCCTTTCCAGCTGACTGCTATTAGCAGACAATATGAAAGAGAACTTAACAAAAAAGGAAAAGTTTCTAATTATGAAGGACAGTATTTGGGAAGTGGAAAACTCACGAGCCTATAAACAGTGATCTGGTTGGGCTATAGGTTAATTAATATAGTCCTCATTTTAGGCAAGAAGACAAAAGCCTAGGTTATCTTTTCTATTATAGATGCCAGCTAAGAATCAACACATGCATGTTATAACAGGGTTGTTAATTAAATAGAATTTGAGGCCTGCGAAGAATGGAATGTTGAGAATTCGAGAGCCTATTTCATTATCCACCTGGATGACAACACCTTAAACATGATTAAAGGTGGGGAGCTGTAGTTGTCAATGGAAAGCTGATGTTGGATTGTCCTCTTTAAATTGGACTCTCTCATTTCATGTCGCATTTGAAGGATACACTATTATATAACCATTTTAAAAGCTTGATGAGGGAAGCACTCAGATCGGGCTGAGTTTAAAGGAATGGGTTTAGACTAAGCTGTGGATACCTGCCAGAAAAAAAAAAAAAAAAGGTTTAAGGGTTATAGGAAAAGGTAGATTTAGGATAGGATTGGACAGTGAGATGAGATTAATTTTTTATATATTTTTCTTAATACTCTTTCTCATGTATGGGCCAGACAAAATCCTGCTTAAAGATTTATAGTGTGCTAAAATTAAGGGGTTGAAAATCAGTGGCAATCTCTCTGTCAGCTAGATTGAGCTTGACCAAAAGTATTCAGCTTGTGATGAGAGAACACTGCCTGGTTTGGATAGTAAGTTGATATGAGATAAGTTGAGATGGTTTGTGAATAGAAGTGAGATATTTGAGTTGAGATGAGCTAAGTTAAAAATAATTTGAGTTAAAATGTTTTATGGGATTTTGGGAAAGAAGAAAGAAAAAGTTGAATAACAATATTATAAAGTAAAAATATTATTATAATACTATTTTTTAATATTATTTTTGTTTTAAGATTGGAAAAAGATGAATTATTTTTTGTGTTTTGTTTAGAGGTTTGTGAAAGTTGGCATAATTAGGTAATGTTCAGATGAAGAAGATGAAAAGTTAAATTGAAAAGTATTTGTATTTGTGGTGTTTGGATATTGAGATGAGATGGGATGAGATGGAAGCATCTCTCTATCCAAACCAAACTAATAGTAGGGAGAGAACTTTCGATTCCTCAGTTGTTCTTCTGTCATAAAATTAATATTCTGATCACATCTAGATTCTTCCCCTTTTTACCTCCATTCTTTGCATGAGGCTTCTGTCATAAAATTAATATTCTGATCATATCTAGATTCTTCCCCTTTTTACCCCCCTTCTTTGCATAAGGCCGCTATTGCTAAATGAAATTAAAAAAAAAAAAAAAAAAATTACAATTGACACATATCTATAGATGAGGGTGAGTAATTTGCTAGTCTGATTGGAACATTCCTTGAAGCTTTTATTAACAACAGAGGAAAAGACAACAAATGTTTTCTACCCTCCTCTCTCTAAATCATGTGGAACATACAATATATTTCATGCGCATTACTCATCATGTAGTTTACTTAAATGCCTCATTTTAATGTCTCTAGGCTTTCGTTTTGGTTCATTAAGTTTGGGTTTAAAGCTGAGCCTTTTGCTTACTGGAATTGGACGTTTAACTTACTGACGAAAATAAGCTCTAGTGCAAGGTGATTGTTCAAATGACGGGTGTTCAGTTTTGTATTTGTCTGTAGTATCTGCAACCTTTTTAATCTCTGAAATTAAACTGTTTTTGGGTGGGTTATATTTTCTCTTCACTTGTAAATATGCCTAAAAAGAGACTAGATTCCTTTGTTTTCGTAGATGAAATGAGATCATGAGATGAGTTGAGATAAAACGTAAAAATTAAATAAAATATTATCAAAATATATTTTTTTAATATTATTTTTATTTTGAGATTTGAGATAGTAGAATTTTTTATTTTATTTTGTATGAAAATTTGAAAAAAATGTAATGATTATATGAGATGAATTGAGAAGTTTTGTGAAAGTGAATAATGTCTCAAATTTGCCTAAAGTATTGGTATGTTTGGAGTCTTTAAGTATCTCAAGTATTTTGTGAATAGTAATGAAATAGTTTGAGTAAAAATATTTTATTGGGTTTTGAAAAATGAGAAAAAAAATTGAATACAAATATTTTTAAAATAAGTATTGGATTGGAATTTGCAAAAAAAAATATTTATTTATATATATATAAAGTTAAAAAATTGTTTAAATATAATTTTTAATATAATTTTTGTTTGAAATTTGTAAAATTTGTATTGATATTTAAGTTTGAGTAATAATTAGGTAGCAATTAGTTGAAAAGTTTAAAATTTGAAATAAATCAGTATTTTGTATTTGTGTGATGATTGGAAATAAAGTTATGATAAATTTCGAGAAATTTGGGAATTATAATGAAACCCAAACATGCCCTTAACGTGGGTAAATAACACCAATGGTACTACCTTTATCATTCTGCATTTCCTTTCCCATTTCTAATAGAATATTAGAATTTTTCTGAATTTTAAAAATATTGCGATTAAAATGTAACCTATTGCCATGGTTTGTAGCTTTAATTTGAGGAGCTGGTGCATTTTCTCTGCCAACGAGTGTCATTCATATTTAGTGTAACACTGATCTTATGTTTCCTTTCAAATGTCAAACCATCCAACCTGATAGCTCATAGCAAACTGATAAGTAAAAATTTGAAGTTTTTTTTTAGTACTTTGGTCTTTTACCCTTTGAGAGCAATGCCATTTTATAAGCTTTTTATCAATATTTTTTTTATTATCCTTTAATGATTGAATAATTATTTATTATTTACTAATGAAAAATTTAACGCCTAGTAAAAAACAATATTATAAGGCTCGTGATCTTAAATGCACGCGTAAAGGAAGTACTTATTAATTACTCACATGGTCATCCCATATTATTATAAAATATTATGTCAATTAAAATTATTATTTACATAAATCATCCCATATTATGTTAATTACATATAGCTTGGACTATTAGAATATATAAGAGCATCACGTCATATATATCCTTATTCCATGACTGCTTAATAATATTATCTGCATGAAAGATTCTTCGTCATACATGGCTTCCGGAATGAGACTTCTTTTAACTCGAATGAGGAATAGATTTTGTGTTGATCCAAGGCATTTTCTTTTACAAGAATTGTTGATATTAATTGCCAAGAAATTATCTTCAAACACGTTATTTTAAAATAATCAAAATCGGATCCAAAAGCATCTTCGTAAAAAAAAAAAAAAAAACTATTTACGTACTACCAGCATTAATAACGTACGAAATATCTTCAAAATACATTTATTAAGATATGATAGATGAATAAACCACTTTTAATCATTTATTAAATGCGTGACACCTCCGACTTCATTTGGGATGGAAAAGAGATTTGGAGTGTCAAGATATGTAGTACAATATTACATATCTCCCGTCATGATAGATAACATGTTATGCATCCTAACATCCTTCTAGCAATATACATTAAATCACAGTGAAAATGGTAACTTGTAAAAATTTTAACACCAGAATGAAACTAAACATCTCAAAGCTTAATTAAACATTCATAATGCCTTAGATGTCTCATATGTAAGGTAGTAGTTCCAACATTGTTATGCAGATTATATATCCTTATTACAGACTTGGTTGATAGGGGGTTTCAAAAGGAAACATTTTTCAAAGCATCCCTTGTATGCGTTGAATGGCAGATGAGACCATTTCTAATAATATCACGATTAACTCTAATTTACGATCGAGGGTTGGTTCCTCCTCAATTATCCTCAGCCAGGGGTTGTAATTCACCATCTCCTAGTCTGATCACAGCTTCTACCATTCTAAAGAGGAATGGAAGTTTAGATAACCATAGTAAGATTCTTTAAAATTTCAATAAAGTTAACAACTAACATATATAAAGATAATATAGACATGACAGATGATAAACATGATGAATGCATAGAATGTAGAAAAATAAACTATATTTGTCTCGTATCCAAATTCTTCAACATCTTTCAAAAAACTTGCTACACATTTTCTTACAGAAAACATTTTTCAAAACAGTTCTTCCTTTACTTAGCATCATTCTTAACATATGATATCATCACAGCTCCTCATTTGCACTATGAGTACTTGCTGGTTACTGCAGCTCACTTGAGCCTAAGTCATCAGAGTTGTGCATATATAACTTTCAATACATTGATCATAACTTTTTATAACATATGCACCCACCAACGTTAGATATCATAACTCGACTTCGCCCTGGAATTCTTTAAAGTGGAACTAGTCGAAATTCCTTGATTGTTATTCATCAACCCATGGGTTAATACTTAATTTTTAATCACTCCATAGTGGATAGATGAGTTATACTATGATATTCCATCATCCTAGCATTGGGTCATGATAAAATGATTTTCATGCTAAGTTCATGTCAAAACATATTTTATGACATGGGCTTCACTTTATAGCATGTAATACGCTTTATGTAAAAATGACATATTTTCATGTATCATGCTCAATAGTACATGTTCATGCAAAATTAACAATTAAATAACATATGACCTCATGTACTATATAACATTTCATGATCAAAGTCACATTTATAATATGAATGTGGTGTATACACAAAGTCATATCAACATTATCCAAGAGTAAGCTAGAGGCCAACTTACAAGTTTCTCAAGTTCTAAGGGTAGTGTGGTTGAAACAAGAGATATACTCGAAGTTAGAAATTAAAAAGTTTGGTTATACAAAAATTCATATATACAACCCGAAATTGAATATATAACCCTACACTTTCCCTATTTGCATTTTGATCCTAAAACTTCATCATACTTCATAAAACTCCTTATATCCCATATTTCCATATCTATTTGAAACTCTAGAATCACATGAATCAAATCTTAACTATGAGAGATCAATCAACCCGTGACATATATGTTGCCAACTTTTCACTATATTTGATTTTAAGCTTATGTTCTAAATGCACTTCTTGTAAATCTGAAAGTTAACACCCAACTACTCATCAAATTACATCTTGTTATCATGCTAGTAGCTTAGATTCAATCACAAATGAGTATGCTAACTTTTACATGATGGATAATACCAAAGTATCATGCATTCCTAAAATCGAGTATTCAATAGTGAAGTATCTAACTTTTCTTTGGCATATAATGAACACTTGAAATCCCTAAAATCATGTATACTCATTCTCATCATGATGATATCATACTACTAAATGCTTTCAAGGCATATTATAGGAAACTTAGTCAAGATATCACAATCAAACTCTTAATTATCTAGTAGAAGCCAAGACATGCTTGATGATCAACCCAAGATATCAATTTAAAAACTAACACGGCATGTGATCTTTCTTCAAATATCAACTCTTAACTATCATTACAAGACCTTATCTTGGCTTAACTTGGTGAAAGAATTGAAGAAGAATGGGTGAGGTATTCATTGGCCGAGAAGGGTGACTTGGCTTCTTCCATCTTCTTTCATCCATCTCTCAATCTTTGTGGCCAAGTAGAATGTGTGGGGGTCAAGTTAAAGTCTGAACATCTTGGAACTCTATTCCTTTGCTTGGGGACAAAGCTTGTGTAAATGAGCTGACTTCGTTTGGTTGAGTGGTGTAACTTCATGATGATACCCGGTTAATGTTAGGCGCACTATTACCCATGGTTATGACATGGGTTGGTATTCATTCTTAATCTAGGTTGGCTAATGCTTAATCTAATTCAAAGAGAGAAATGATTAGTTTCAGACAATTTTTCAAAAGAAGATAGGTTTGAAGTCAAATAGCTTATGTACATTCATGCTATCTTGTCTTGGTTTATGTCCTATTGTGTCATACCAAATTCAGAATTTGCATTCTTGACTCATGATGGAGGGTGATACTTGGCAGCCAAGAAGTTTTGGGCTTTGGGTTGGGCCTCACTATCTTACGATATTGGGCCTCCTCTTGGGCTTCTTATTGGCCCTCCCTTTGGGCTTCATCTTGGGCCCATCTATAGCCTCTTTCTTCAAAAGTTTGATCTATCATATAACTAGGTTTGAGTCTTCCTCCTATCCTTCTGAGATCCATTTTGTGCTATAGTTTCATTTATGAGCCCATTGATCCAAGAAATCCCCAAAGATCATATCTCAAGGAGTGGAAATCATTAGACTAAATCCTAACTCCAAATATTCAAAAAGATTTCTCCATATAGCTCCTATTGCGAAAATCCCAATGTCTTCTTAGTTTTTTGCATGATTTGGTGGAGCATTACAAAATGTATTATAGCCTAAGTTAATTAGCGAATGTATTTTCTTACAAAAACTCTGGCAATAATAGCAACTACGACTAATGTCTCTTTAAGTACAGTGAATAATCCTGCTGCTTAATTTCAAATTTGATTTGAAGGCGATGGTATTGTTGCATTTGATTCTTCCTAAAATTGAAAAATTGATGCAAGCAGATCATGTGTAGGAAAGACGGGTTTTTACAAGAAAATAAAGACTCGAATGTTTTGACATTTATAGATATATTTATTAATAAATTCTAAATTTATAAATATCACACAGGTCTTTTATAAAAAAAAGTAGGCCCCATTATGAAATATGTGAAAAATTCAATTTTTCTTTATATGATTTACTTTTTACAAAAGACTTGTGTATGTATTTAGAATTTATCTATAATATTACTCATATTTAAAAGATTCCAATTAGAAAACCCTAGATGACTCATATTACAATAAAACATTAGAATTTGGTTCCATCTTATTAAAAAAATGCTTCAAACAAAACCCAAACACCTTCAGAGCTCGTCATCGATCAACATTTACGGTTCTCTAATTAGTATTGTGTTTTGATAAGCAAAATGCTTTAGCTACATAGGAATTTTAAAAAAATAAATTTATATATTGACGTGACTTAATATAGTATGTCAGATTATAAAGTTATTTTTATTATAAGATAAATCTAACGAATTTTATAAAAATACATCAACTTATAAGTTTACTTTATATAACTTTTTTATATCTATAACAGTTCTCTCTTGATAGATATATTTTATGAAGCTCAATGAAAGCCTTAGAGACACAAAAATTAGAAACAACGTGCGAACATATTGAATCTAACTACAGATTGGAAAAACCGCGCGTGCAAACATATGATCATGCATACACGTGTCAAGTATTGTGTAACGGACCAATCGCGGGCTACCGACACCAATAAAATAGGATATGGAATCCAGTCACAGGTTCCGTACCGCTTCCAATCGGACCCTGACTTTAATCGCTCATAACCCTCTCGAGGCTACACATCCTTACCCATCACAATTAATGCATCATTACAGGGCGTGACAAATCTAGTGGAGGTTTCAACACCCTGGTCCTCGATTAGATCTAGTTTGTTTTCTTAAGTTTTAATTTATTTCATTTAATTTTATCTAATTCTTTTAAATTTTTATATAAAATAAAATAAATAATTCAAACTTTTTTAAATTTTAAAATAAAATAATATTAATAAAATATTATTTGTGGATAAGATTTTTTAAGACAAAGTATTTGACAGGAAAGTAGTTCTTGAAAATAAAGGATAGGAATTTGGATTCCATGTTGTGGAAATCTATTTGTAGGTAATGTCGGAGGTGATGAATAATATGTCGATAAAAGTTAGGAAATGAGCTGTTTCTTTTTGGTTTGATCGATGGTTAGCAAGGGAAGTGCTTGCGACAGAGGTGCCTATTATTAGGCAACCCAAGTTGGAGATGAAAGAGTGTTGGGTGGATGGGCAATGGGATAAGGAGTTCCTGGGTTCACTAGTGACATCGGAAGTGGGTAATGACATTCTAATGGAATTTCCTGGGCGAAGAGAGGGATGTGATACACAAGTTTGGCATCCTTGTGTGGATGGACAATTCACGACCAAAACAGCTTGGGAGGCCATACAGGTAAAGCAGCCACAGCTGGAAGGATTGGACTGGATTTGGTTCAATCTTATTTAAAAAAAAATGTCAGTGTGCATGTGGAAGGCTAGATTTAATTGTTTACTTGTTGAGGAGAGGGTGCAGTCGGTGGGTGTATCTTAGGCTTCAAAATGTGTCTCCTGTTCCAAAGGATGGGTGGAGAATCGGGATCATGTTTTGTGCAGGGGTACGGTGGTGTCTGCATTTTGGCGTCATGCATCATGTCTTCTTGGCGTTCCTTGCATGGCTTTTGATGAGTGGTGGGCAAGATGTAGAGTGTGGTTTAATTGTGCAAGGAAGTTGATGCAGCGTGGAGTTCTTATTGGGATTATGCCTACACTGATTTCTTGGAGACTCTGGAAGTGGAGGTGTGATGCTCGCATGCAGGGGAGGTATGACTTGGTGGAGGTAATCTGGTCTTCTATCAAATATTGGCTGCTGGTCTTCTCGTCCAAACTGCTGAAAGTCAAGGCTTTATCTAGTTTTGACCGTAAGATTTTATTTGAGTTGGGCATACCGGTTAGAGAGGTGATTCCAAGGAGACCAAAGCTTATATCTTGGAGTAAACCAAGGGAAGGATGGGTGAAATTAAATGTCAATGGATCGTATAGGGGTAACCCAGGTAGTTGTGGAGGAGGTGGGGTTATTAGGGATGATAAAGGCAGGTTTTTGGCGGCCTTTTCTACTAACTATGGGTTCGGTACCAATAATGAAGCGGAATTACGGGCTCTCTTGGGTGGCCTAACTCTTTGTAAAGAGTTGGGATTCGTCAACTTGATTATTGAAAGTGATTCTACTTTGGTGGTTAATTGGCTTAGAGAGAAGAAGTGCAAGGTGTGGTACCTGTGGGATTATTGGGAGGAGGTTTTGCAGGAGCTGGCTGGTACTCATTAGTTGATCTCTCATCAATTTCGGGAGGGAAATATAGTTGTAGATTTTTTAGCTAGACAGGGTGAGGAAGGGTCTGATTGTATTTTTTTTTTT